>JAMKPZ010003558.1:0-22088 GCA_024699675.1 Amphibolis antarctica
TGCTAGCATCACCATTAACCAAAAGATTGGGTAAGGAGGGCTTTAAATGGGGAGAACCAGAGTACCAGACATTCCAAGAATTGAAGAAAAGATTGATGGAAGCTCTGGTGCTTGTGCTTCTCGATTTTAGCAAAACATTCATAGTAGAGATAGACGCTTTGGAAATAGGCTTGGGCATAATTTTAACATAGGAAAGACACTTGATATCTTATCTCAGCAGAGCTTTTAATAATAGGGAAAAAGGGATGTCCACCTATGAAAAGGAAATGTAGGTGATTCTATTTGCCATAGAGAAGTGGAGGCCATATTTATTAGGACAAACTTGTGTGGTTTGCATTGATTAAAGGAGCCTGCAATTCCTACAGGAGCAACGTATGCACACACCAGCTCAACATAGATGGATCAGAAAATTAATGGGCTTTGATTTTCAAGTTGAGTACAAATGAGGGGCCAACAATTTGGCAGCAGATGTGTTATATCACAAAAGGAAGGAAGCAGAAATCGAATTGGCAATGATCTCGACATTGGAAAGGAGTTGGGTCCAAGAGGCAAGAAACATCTGAGAAGGAACTCGAACTATAGGATCTGATGGAAAAGTTGCAAAATCAGTAGTTGGATCCACAAAAATTTTCTGAGCAAGGAGGAATGCTGTTCAAATGGGGACAATTGATCATTGGAACAACTTCACCATTAAAAAGGAAATTACTGATCGAATATCATGATTCCCCTGTTGTAGGTCATGTAGGCTTTGAAAAAACTTACCATTGTTTACATTGATTGTTCTAGTGGAGAGGAATGAAGAACAATGTGCATCAATACATCAAGGAGTGTGATAACTACCAATGAACAAAAATGGAGAATATTCATTTGGATGTGCGTTAATACATCAAGGAGTGTGATAACTACCAATGAACAAAAATGGAGAATATTCATTTGGATGTGCGTTAATACATCAAGGAGTGTGATAACTACCAACAAACAATTTGGGTCTTGATAGATTTTATTGAAGGCTTACCTGATAGTAATGGGTATTCCACTATATTGGTGGTGGTAGATCATTATCGAAATACATGTATTTCATAACATTAAAACATCCATTTTCTTTTTATTTCACATGTGGTCAAGCTTCATGGGTACCCAAATGCTATCGTCTTTGATCGTGATCCCATATTTCTAAGTCAATTGTGGGAGGAATTTTTTAAACAAGCAGACACCAAACTCAAGTTTAGCTCAACGTATCACTCACAGACGGACAATCAAACAGAAGCCGTTAACCGCTACCTAAAGCAATACCTACAAAATTTCTGTGTTATGAAGCCGAATGAGTGGAGTGCTTGGGTAGAATATAACCACAACACTAGCTTTCACCACTCCACCAAGTTGGAGCTAATGTCGTTCGAAGTTGTGTATGGCCGACCCCCACCCAAGTTGGTAAGCTATGAGCCACACACTTGCAAAGTGGCATCAGTAGAGACCCACTTACAACAAAGAGATCAACTGTTGAAAGTACTCACTCGGAACCTTCAAAGAGCACAAGAAAGGATGTATCCGTGTGAATTCTTGGTTGATACTTGGGTGTATCTGTGTCTTCAACCATACCAACAAAAGACCATTATGGTGAGGAGCAATCAAAAATTAGCACCCAAATATTATGGACAATTCTAGATTCTTGAGAAAATAGGGAAGGTGACTTACAAGCTGCAACTGCCAGCAGGAGCTAGGATCCAGTTTTTCACGTCTCCCTTCTTCTCATATTCATATTAATGAAATGAGAAGGCAACTTTTGGATTGTACAAACATTGTCGTGTGATTGCCCAGGCAGTTCTCCATCGAACTCTTCTTTGGTGAGCTATTGGGAGGACTCCACCGGTGCTCCACCCCTTTTCATTTTTATTTCCTAAGTTTGTTCTCCATTCCTTCACTTCCTTCATTTGTGGTTGTTTTCCATCAACAGACACATCTTGAGTCATATAACCATGAACAACACCATTAGGTGAGTAAGAAGCAATCTGCACCCCACCCCTAACGTTCGGCGATCACAAAGGCAAATGACATGTAACACAATCTCCTTTTGCCATTGCCAAGGGTTGTAGCCCCCCTTGACACTCACTCATCTAAATCTACTAATCGTGGTCAACACCCTATTGTTGTTGTTGGAACCCTAGCCACAATCCCCTTTTGTCACTACCAGGGTTTGTAGTCCTTATTCATACCCATCGCCTTTCTTCAGCTTTCTCCACCATTGTAGTCACAAACCCATCTAGGGCTACCAACCATTCATTGCCAAGACTTCTGCCACCTCGGTCATCACTACTACATGTTGCCAACACATTTGTAAAGGATAGTGATAATGAAAAAGGATTTAAGTGTAACTAACCATGAAATTCAACTTCAATTTTATGGCAGTTAAGTTTCAGACAAAAAAAGAAATGTGTCAGGCTTCAATGCAAATATTGTGGAAGTTTAGTTAAATAAAAAATCTATACAAAAAGGATAAAGAAAAATATGAATTTGGTATAAAATTCTAAGACAATCTAAAGTAAATAATAATATGCATTTATAAAAAATTAAATTAAAATTTCAGAATATTAAAATATTCCTTTTTTGCAAAAATATTTAAAAACACAAGGTAGACTGGGAAGTAAGTGTTTTCTAGGTTGTTAAAAACACATGTTTTAAAGGTATATCTACTGGAAACATACATGGTCTTATTGCAAAATCTACAAAGATATCTATCGGAAACAAGGAAGAACATGGAAGATTGGATTGGTATATCTATTAATCAAATATAATGTCTCTATTTATAGAGGCTACATAAGGACAATAAATGACACTTAACAAATGTAGGATTAAACTCATAATACAACATAACATAAGTAACCCTAATGCATTTAGACTCTAACACTCCCCTTCAAGTTGAAGCATCCAACTTATAATAAACACATATAAAGATATACCATAACAAGATAAAAAAAAGCTACAGACAAATAAAAGTAGTAGTAATGTTGTGTAAGCAAATATATTAAGAGGCCTACATGAACACACTCTTACAAATACAATTATTATTAATCATCTAATAAAAGAAAGTTTACTGTGAATTGTTAATATAAGGTATTTCACAAACCCTAAAAATAGTGCGAATTGTTAATGTGAGGTATTGCATAAACCTTAAAATTAGAATAAATTTTTAACTTGAGGTATCTTACAAACCCTAAAAGTAGAATTTTCTCTAGCTCAAACACTTTTCGTGTTGTGCTGAGTGGTACCAACGGTTGATGGTGTCGGCCCAAGTATGACCCATTCATGTCAAGCCAGTCAATGACACTATTTAACCAATAAAATCATTAATACAAAACATTTGAAAGGATTCAAACCCATGATCAATAACAAAAACCAATGACCTTATATCACTAGTCATTACTATTAAATCAACCAATTTTATTAAGAAACTAGTGAGTAAAAGAATATAAAAAAAAACCATTGGTAATTATAATGTTTAATGAAAATGTAAAATATTATTATGTTATAAGTGGTGCAGAAGCACAGTCCTTGCATGGGACAACCGCTTGGAACAGAACGTGCATGGAAACATAGTCCATGCACACAGATGACCCCAGAAAGGGGCTGCAGTGAAATCACACTGTGATTAATCCTTATTGATCATTACTTGTTTTCTTTCTTTTTTTATGTACTTCTTTTGTAAGTCTTTGGAATAACATGAGGGTTCCCAACTTCCACAGGTCAGCAATGATCATGTTGCTGTATCAAATTCTGAAGGAAGAGAAATTGAGGCACAGATTTTACCCATAGATGATGTTTCACTTAGCTTACGAAGTTACTATGTGAAGGCATACTCAGGGAAATCACCTAACAACTCCCCCAAGTTCTGGCTTGCATTTTCAGTATCTGTACCACCTCTAGGCTTCAGCACATATTATATTTCATTCACAGAAGCTAAAGGTCAGGACATATGGCATTTTACATGTGGTGCACTAAGACTGGATGCAGACCCTGCATCACTTTTTTATATGAGATCGTTCATTTTGATATAAGCTAATCATTATTGCAGTAACGAAGACATTTGTGTCAAGTCCACATAGATATCCTTTTGAAAGAAATAACTTTGCAGTTGGTCAAGGAAATTTAAAGCTTTCCTACGATGGAGTTGGAAAGTTGCATCAATACAGCAATAGCAGAAGCTTGGTATAACGTGTATAATTGTCTTTATTCTAATTTCTGTCTTTACTTACATGCTCTCAGTTACAACTGGTATATGAATTTCAACCATTCTTTACTTTTATTTTCAAAGGTGACAGAATCAGTAGAGCAGTCATACATCTATTACACTGGAGATGATGGCAATGGCACTGATCCCCAGGTAATCCTAATTTCTCTACATCACAATATCCCATATTTGAAGTTTGTTAATTTTCTGCAAAATATCTAATGAAGTTGCACTATTAAGGCATCTGGAGCATATATTTTCCGTCCAAATGGAACATTCCTCGTTGAATCTCCAGATCAGGTATATTAAATCTCCAGATCAGTCCTTTTTGTGGCCAAGAAGGATATTACCATAGAAAACTAAATCTTTGTAGGTTTTTTTATTTTAATCTATTTTTTTTTTATATTTAAATGGTTATCATTATAGATTCCCGCAACAGTTTTTCAAGGACCAGTACTTGATGAAGTACACCAATCAATCAACCCATGGATATACCAGGTGCATGATCTATTTACCAATGTTTCTGTAGGAATTTTAACCTAAATTTATTCTATCATTCAAAAGATAAATATGTCTGAATGGTTAAGCGATACTGATTATATTTATTTTAGCAAGAATTAGCTGATGAATTCTATCTTTATCTTGCTGTGTCACATACTAATATTCATGTATGTCTTTTCGGTGAGGACTCCATCTGGTTTGGTGTTTTCCAGTTTTTTCTTTATTGTTGTTGATGCTGCTTATCTTGGATTGTTCAACATGATCATACTACTTGCTTATTAATGTCATGTTGGTATTATCTGTGGTTAGACTCTTGGCAACTTCACTGACACCTCCATACTTGTCATGCAAGCAGCAGCAGCAGCTCCGACTAACATATTTTTTATTGGTTATTGTTATTGCTATTGTTTTCTTTGTTTTAGGAATGATATTTTTTAAGGTTCTCTTTTCTCATGTTGTTGCAAGTTGTGGTTGTTTGGTTAGCCTTATTCCATTGATCCTTTTTTGCTTGGCAAGTTCTTTCAAGGGAAATGCTTTAGTGTTTTTTTTGAATAGTATGATGATTCCCATCATTCAATAGGTATCACCTGAAAGGGATACAAAAATGCAAAACCTAAAAAGGAAAAAAAAAACTTATGACACAGTTTGGTTAAGTACCATGTACCATTAACCAGTCAATAAATCAACAGAAGATTGTTTCAGAGTTTTCTTTAAAATATGAGGAAATTCAAATGGCAGGTCAGTTTTCTTACGGTGCTTTCACCTCTTACATGCACACAATTTCCTAGTGGAGATGGAGTAAAATGAATTGTTGGAGTTTCCATGATTTGACTAGGGAGTAGGCCTTAAAAGCAAGTGGTTTGGTGTTTCTTGCAGTTGTCTACTTGTCAAGTGATTTTTATCATATCTGGATGTTTTGCTTGAAACTGATTGGTCAATCCTAGGCTCTTAGCATTTTTCAAGTTCTTCATTGGCATTTGATGGTTTGCTATTAAGGATGATTGTTTCTTTTTCTTAATGGTTTGAGTTTTTCTTTCTTTTTGTGTATTACCTTTTTGATAGGGCGTTGGCTTTCTATAACTTACTCTTCTGGTCTTTCCCTTTATTCCAATGCCAAAAGGGTGATCAAGTTCTTCAAAAAAGTATTTTGTTGACCATCAGAGGAAGCAAATTCAACAGCTATGCTAATCGCTAAGACTTATGAGGTTGCAAATAATGCAAAACCAGTCAATTGGAAAGCAATAGTTATGCTTGTAGTCCTCCCATCCAGATTATCTATACCATTTAAACCTCAGTTAAAATTTTGATAAAATTAATCATGTAGAAATTTGATCGTGAATCAATTGATCGTGGAACTTGTAACTATATTTCCTCCATACTCTTCTTGAATGGTTGACTACTTTGGTTATTGATAAATTATGCTTGCACATCAACTTTATGTCTTCATGTTTAAAGTAATTTTTCCCTCGTGCAGATTACTAGAGTTTTCAAGGAAAAGGAGCATATAGAAGTTGACTTTGTAGTAAGCATTGATTGTTATCTGTTGATTTTGTTTATGAACTCTTAATGACCATGGTAAGGAGCAAAATTTTGCACACGAATTTTCTTCTAGAAGAACATTTGATATGATAGATGAGAGCATTTTATCCAAACAATAAATGTCTTATGCGGCCTCCAATTCCCCTTTCTCACCTTAAATCTTATTTTATCTAATCAAATAAATAGTACTGTTATTATTTAGCATCATTATTCATTTACCCAGGGTTCTAAATGTTGTTTTCATTTTGGACTTTGTAAATTATAATATATATTTTTTGGTAGAATATGGGCATGTTGATACCGTGTTAATACAAGCATAATAAAAAACCACCTTTTAAAAATACTTCCATGCCATTGTCATATCTTAGTCATGTTAAAATTTTGTTGGCATGTTTCAACATTTATGTTTTTACAGTAATACAAATGTACAATTGTGCATTAAACAATGCAAGTAGATGACAATGATGTTGTTGGAGTCTATGAAGAAATGGATCTTCATATAGATCTCAAGTAGTGTTATTTGTTGTAAGTGTGTTTATTTAGTTCCTTTTCGTTTATGTTGTGTTTATTCTCTTCATGTAGGCGTTTTATGTTATCATAGTGAAATCAATCCACCTTCACCTAATTTCCTTTGTTCCAACAGATTTCATAACCAAACTTTCTTAAGTTGTTGGTTTACCAATAATATTCATTCAATTGGCATCCTTGAGTAGCAGATATTCATTCTTTTTGTAGTGTATGTTGTGACACTCCTTGTAAAAGCTTTTGCATGATTATATTTTCTACAGTGCTGAAAGTGTTTGCTGAAATATAGGTTGGACCTATCCCTGTCGCCAATAAAATTGGAAAAGAAGTTGCCACACAAATTACAACTACAATGAGTAGCAACAAAACCTTTTATACGGATTCCAATGGTCGTGATTTTATCAAAAGGGTATTTTCTTTACTCTATAGCCTATATCAAATAATAGAATGATTGTAAACATGTCATTTTGGCTTAATGGGATGATTTTTTAAGTGTTGTTTTTGTATTTTCTCTTTAACTTGAGTCTCTGCTCATAATTTAAAAATTATTATTCTTCATAAATTTTGTGGTCTGCAGAATTTTCACTTAAATTGGTATCCACAATTGTTGTACAAATAATTTATGCAACAAATCTCTTGTGATTCATACGGCTCTGCACCATATGATTGCAAGAAATATATGTCGTGGAAAAAGGATTGGCAGATTGGCTTGCAGAATCTTTTTGTTTTAAATTTCACATTCTCACAATTAACAGTTAGCTTTTTTATAAACAATGAAAACATTCATAATTTATCTAGAATACTTTTTTCTTTTAATTTTCTGGAGTAGGATGACAATATATTTAAATTCTAATGGCATACTTAAGAATATATACATTTTATTCAAAAACATCATGAATCCAACTATATATCTCCACGAGAGTATAGAAATTTTCATTCTGCTACAGGTCTACAGCTCTGTATAACTTGTAAAAAGTTACATGTTCTTTTTTTCATCATCAAGCACACTATAGCACATATAATTGTTAAATTCCTCTTTGAAGTGAATTTGGTGTTGTAAGATGAATGAACTTGTTGGAATAGTGTTTTAATTTGTCGTGTTTTACTGCCGAGTTGATTTGGTTTGTTATACTGAAACTAAAAAGAGGTAGAGGAAAACAAAAAAAAGGTTGTTAATCCTGAAAAAATAAAATTACATTATCCTGTAAAAAATTTAATGAAGAAAGATTTGTGCTGCCAACCCACATAGAGAGATTAATGAATTGATTGTTATTTTTGTTGTTGAGTTTGTTGTCATGTTTATCTCAAATGCAGATTCGAGACTATCGGTCAGATTGGAACTTGGAAGTACACCAACCTGCTGCTGGAAATTATTATCCAGTAAGTTCTTAATATCCTTTTTGCAGGAAAAATTACAGTTTGGATAGTTCCGTCAGCCTCAAATTTTGTGTCTGCAGACTCAGCACAGAAGCATAAATTAGTTTCACTACCTAATTGTTACTTACACCATGAATGAGATATGCATGTAAAAAATGTAGATTTATTTTATAATTCACTTCCTGATAATCTTCTTTTACTCAGATCAATCTGGGAATCTATATTGAAGATAATACTACAGAGCTCTCTGTTCTGGTGGACCGATCTGTTGGTGGTTCAAGTTTACTTGATGGGCAAATTGAATTGATGCTGCATAGGTATTCTTCTATCAAAAACTTTAAAAAATTGAGTTGTTATCTTGATACATTCCTTGAATGTGCAAATAATCTGCAGTTGTATTCTCATCTTTTATATAGGAGACTGCTTGTAGATGATGGTCGAGGTGTTGGAGAGGCCTTAAACGAAACAGTTCATGTTGGCAATGAAAGTTCAGGGTTAAGGGTATCTTTCTTATTTTTTAAGGACCATAATTAGCAAAGATAATTCATACTTCTGATGATTCATATATTACCTGTTCTCGATTGCCTCCTGAGCAGATGAATTACTGGTTTTCCTTCATGAATTACTGTCTTTTTTGTATATCTCAGATGTGTATCGTCCTTTTGCATCACATCACATTCAGCTCAAAGACCTGATGCAGCTGCAAGTGAAAAACTGAATCTGCCCTTTAACACTGTAAATAATATGTTTAAGCCCATAATCACTACTTTGTTGTAGTTCAGGTAATGGCAAAAGCCATTATGTGATTTTATAACTACAATCAATGCATATGCATTGAATCTGCTAGATCGATTATTAGCTTATTAATGGTATATGGATCGTATTAGATAGATAGTTATGTAATCGGTCCTTGGTAATGAAAACTCATTTTTCCTCTCCACATGGTGCCAAATTCTCCTAAACCCTACCCTCCACAATGCAAAAAAAAAGAGAAGTAGCCACATCCAGTTGGATCACATCCAGCCTGTTGAGAAATAAGAGAAGAAAACACATACAATAAGACTCTAACCAATGTCAAATTAAACCCACACATACAGTAAGAAACTCTAATACATACTTCAACACTCTCCATCAAGTTGGAGCATCCAACTTGTTATCAGTTTAAAAGACATGAAAACAACACATGTAAAAAGAAACATAAAGACTCTTTCTTTCTTTTTTTGATTTAAGAGGAGAGATTTTGTTTTTAAAAAAGATGCATGCTTAACTCATGTGTATTCTTCTTCTCGTCTTCTTCCTCCCCTAAATGGGTTCAGTGAAGAGTCAAGTAGGGGAACATCCCAAGGATCAACAGATCTTGAAAAACGATTGCCTACGAACATCTGGAGGAGAGCTGAAGGAGGGTCGCTTAGTAGGTGCTATGACATAGAGAGAGTCTTTGCTCGCATAAGGCGCATTGATGGAGGGAGTTGCCCTGCCTGTGGATTTAGGTATCAGAACTTAGGTTTTAGGAGTCCCATTTAGAAAAACCTAAGTGGGAGGAGGGAATGTAACCGTCACCATCCTTCCCCACCCCCCTACATTTTGAAGATTCTCTCTTGCAACCTCTTTCTCGTATCGCCCTTGCTCTATTTGCTGCTCTACCCCTATCAATGAAGCTTCTCCCATGGGTTCTCTCTCTGTTCACCTATAGAGCTTCTCTTTGTTCGATACTCCTCTTCCACTACATTGGCTCCTGCAAGCAGCTCTTCCTCTACTCATCCACAAGTGAGAGTTGATGTAGAAGTGACACATTACAAGAGAAGATTTGTGGGGGACGATGCAATGGAAGAGAAGCCTCACGAGAGAGTAGACAAGACTATAACAGACAAACAGGGAAGATCATTGCGAGAGAGGAGTGTTGTTAAGAGAACCTGTGGGAGTCAAAGAACGGTGATGGAGATTAGGGAAGAAGAGTGATGACAGGAGTATCGAATGGAGGAACAAAATCCTGATTGTTCATAAAGGCACACCAAGAAGAAGGTTTTGCTCATCTGTGAATGAGCACAAAGAAAGAGAGAAAAAGAAACTGATGGAACTTAGAGAAGAGAGATAAGAGAGTGGATTCCTCTTCTCACCTAGGGTTTCTCTCTATTTTGGACTCTTAAATCCTATGCTTTGATACCATGTTGAGAAATAAAAAAAGAGAGAAGGGATTAGATTGATTTAATAGCAAAGATAAAACCTTTTTATATAAAGGCTACAAGACACACACAAGAAGACTCTAACTAATGTGGGATTAGACCCACACATACACTAAGAAACCCTAATACATACTCCAACACAATCACTGCCACCAATCTTCGGTAGCCGTTGTCACCCCTGTTGGCAGCATACCTTTGTCCTGGCAGGTCTGCTAGCCCTATCTTCAGCCCTTTTATAGTCAACCAATTGTTGGTCATCTTCAGCCTCTTAAAGGGCAACCAATGGTTGTTGTGCAGCTGATTTTTGATTGTCTAGCCATGTTCTAAATCACTATCATTTTATGTTGCCTCCAAAAGCAACGTAAGCCATCTTTATTCCCTAGTAGCACCATTTTTGTTGCTGTTGGATCTAGGTACGTGCTGCTCTGCAAGGTTTGTGGAATTCTTCATCAATATCAGTGTGGTTTGAATCAAATTATCTTCTATGATCTCAAGTTTTCGAGACTTTGAGATTTAGAAGAGAAAAGGTGATTGTTATTCATTAGGGTTGAAGATGCAATATTTATATCTGGATAAAGGGTTCCTGAATAAATGGATATTCATTAACTCAAATAAAAGCCTCAACCACATTAATACAATTATATAATAATGTTCACAATCCCCCTCAAACTAGTGTTTATATATCTATCATGCCTAGCTTGTTACATAAGGACTCAAAAACACTAGTTTCTAATCCTTTTGTGAAAATATTTGCAAGCTGTTTTAAAGACTAAGTGTAGGGAGCAGTGATTAGGCTTTTCATCACCATATTTTGTATGTAGTGGCAATTTGTTATGAAAGATCCTGCTATTAACATTGCTAATGGGCATCCCGTTGATCACGCCACTAATGGAAGTGAGAATGTTGTTAATGATGCTGCTGACGGGTGTCCTGTTAATTACACCGCTAATGGAAGAATGTCATTAACGACATTGTTGATGGGCGTCTCATTAATCATGCCACTGATGGAAGGTTGGCAAATATTCAAGAAACGTGGACAGCGGTGCTTGATCGAAGATTCTCCTTGCATAGCCCAACTATACTCAACGAGGTCACTGTTCGTGCTTTCCATGATTGCTTTAACAAATATGGGAAGTGAGTTGTTGTAATAAGTGTAATTAAGATCACATAGTTGTTTTAAATAAGGACCTTCGTCTCATCAATGAACCCAAATGGAAAAGTAGATTGGATCCTTCTTTGAGGAATCTTCTCTATCGATTTTATTATGTTGCTTTCGTCATTGTATGCTTACCTTCCACTCCCTTCCTTCTCCTTCCCTGAAACCACCCACCATGACTTTGTCCACTCATTGGTAAGTTGTTGTCGGGACCCATGCGATGGATGAACGAAGCTCTGGTAACAAATTGGTATCAAAGCCACCCATTCTTGGAGAGAAGATGAGGTTGGACGAGATGGAAGCCTTTAAGAAGTTGTCGAAGGATGACCTCTCCTTGTTACGCGCAGAGATGGACACTTCTCGACAGAATTTACAGCAAGAGTTGGCAAGTGTGATGTAATGCCTGGGAGGAGAGATCTCCTAGCATAGTGAGTGTTTGCAAGCCTCGAATAGCCTACCAAACCCCAGGGGTGCTTCGTCAAGCTTGGGAAAGGGAGCAACTCCCCTTCCCAACAACTCTATGGTGAAACTGTCAGTCTTTGATGTGGGTTAGGACCCCAACCTTTAGGTGTATAAGGCAAAACAATATTTTCATTTTCATAATGTCATGTTGGAACAGAAAGAAACCATGGCTGCATTTCATCTCGACGATGTCACCCTTATATGGGAACAATTGATGGAAGCTGTTGTAGCCCATTTTGGGTTACGGGGTGAAGACACCATGCGTCTTTAGCAAAGTTGAAGCAAGATGGGGACCTCGACGACTACCATTGAAATTTTGAGAAGGTAAACAATCAAGTGCTCGACTTGGATGAAAAAAAAGGCTTAGTCTCTATCTAAGTGACCTACGTGGTCCTCTGCAATATGATCTTCATTTGCACTGTCAGCAATCCTCGAGGGAGGCCTTCGAATTGTCCATCTACCAAGATCTCAAGTTGAAGGAGCAACGCCATATTATGTGTAATGTTGACGCAAGGTAGGACGTTATACCACTCAACTTCGCGATCTACTACCCCTGTTTGTCGATCACCTATTCGATGAAGGTTTTCGCTAGAGATAATTGAGCAACACAAGCAACAAGGTTTGTGTTTCAACTATGATGAAAAATGAGTGCAAGAGCATTGTTGCAAGAGGGGGGAGGTGTTCCTAATCCAACTCACTGGGAAGAAGAGGACGTTGAATATCCTGATCCAACTCACTGGCAAGTCTTGTTGCATGCTATTAGTGGACATGCGACCTCAAAGATGATATGCATGTACAGCATGATGAACGGTATGCGAGCTTTAATACTTAATACTCATTGAAACTGGGAGCACAAACTACTTCCTATCTAAAGAGTTCGTTGAGCGAGCCGGTTGGGTCATTACACCCCACGACAAGTTCTCCATCAAGGTGGCTAGTGGTGACGCCATGGGAATATGTCAAGATATCTCAATCCACATCCAAGGGGTCACAATGCATGTTGATTTTTACGTTATATCCTTGGACTAGAATGGATTGGCTTGAACAACTAGGGAAGGTCACGTAGGACTTTCCAACCAAGATAATGGAATTCACCTATTACAATCAAAGACAACACATGCAAGGAGTGCAATGCCGTCAATTAAAGCAAGGAGAGGGGGAGGACTACGAAAGGATATTACATAAGGCCTAGGAAGTATTCACTATTGAAGTACTTATACAAGAGAACATGGAGAATCCCACCTCAATGGAATCGCTCCCTACGGACTTGGCCCAGATCTTGCAAAAATATTCAGAGGTTTTTAACGAGTTGAAGACACTACCACCCCCAATGATTCATGATCATCAAATCCCTCTTCAATCGGATAGTCGTCTGGTGTTGTGCCGACCATATCGTCATTCACCCCAACAAAAATAGGTGATTGAAGATAATCTTGATTGTCTTATAAGAGAAGGCCTTATATGCCATAGTCGAAGTTCGTACGTCGCACTAGTTTTGCTTGTACGAAAAAAAATCCAGTGAATAGAGGATGTGTGTGGACTATCAGTGACTCAACAACCAAACAATCAAAGATAAGTATCTCATTTTGTTGATAGATGACTTTTAGATGAGCTTGGCGGTAGCCAGTTTTATTCGAAACTAAATTTACAATTCAGTTATCATCAGGTACACATGAAGGAGAAGGATGTCCGCAAAACGACCATTAAAACTCATAACGGTCATTTCGAATTCTTGGTGATTCCATTTAGGCTCACCAACGTGCCGTCAACATTTTAGGCCCTTATGAACGACATCTTTAAAAGTTACATTTGAAAATTTATGTTGATATTTTTTGACGACATATTGATATATAGCAAAGGATGGGAGGAACATCTCATACATATTTCAATAGTGTTGCAAGTATGGCAGAGCACTAACTCAAGGCGTGGTGGAAGAAGTGCACATTTGGTGTTCATCGAATCCAATACTTAGGCCATGTCATCTCGATGGAAGGAGTCACAATTGAAGATCAGAAAATTGTTGCTTGTCCCAAAGTTTATCAAAGAATTGTGAGGATTCTTGGGACTTGCTGGTAATTATTGGAAGTTCATTGTTAAATATGGGGTAATTGCCTTGCCTTTATTCAACTTACTAAAAAAGGCAAACTTTCATTGGGGAGGCGAAGCACAGGAGGCCTTTGAGAAGCTTAATTCATCATTGATCATTGCACCGATATTAGCTCTACCTAATTTTGATCAACCATTTATTATTGAATGTGATGCTTGCAATGAAGGTATAGGAGCTATCCTCATGCAAAGTGATTGTCTAGTGGCATTTCTTAGCAAATCCTTCAAAGGAAGAAATAGAAATATGCTGATCTATGAGAAGGAACAAGAAGCTATCATTATTGCTCTACAAAAATGGCAAAATTATTTATTAGGAGTCCCTTTTGTAATACAGACTAATCAGGAAAGCCTTAAATACCTACTGGAACAATGAATGCACACCGACGCTCAAAATCGTTGGTTTAAATTTATGGCATTCAATTTTTGAGTTGAGTACAAAAGGGGGACAACCAACAAGGTAGTCGATGCCTTGTCTCACCACTCTTGGAGATTCATGCAATAACTGGGCTGCAGGTTGACTAGTATGAAGATATCAAGGTTGCCTATGAAAAGGACGAATTTTTGAAAGAAAAGTTACAGAATCTGCGTGAAGGAAAGCTCAATCAACACAAATATACCCTTAAAAACGAAGTACTTTTCAAAAAAGGGAGGATAATCCTCCACTACAACACTTCCCTGACACAATGTGTCATCAAGGAGTTATATGAAACATGCATGGGAGGCCATCCGGGATATGAATCGAATATTTATCTTTTTATTTTACCTTTACTTACTTTATCTGATAAATAAAAAAATTACTTATTTTTGTTTTCTTTTTTCCCATACCTCTAAATTTTATTTATATTAATTAGATACTAATTTAAATATTAAATAATGGTAGACTAGAAATGAAAGCCCTTTTCTCGCATTTGTCCTCTATTACATTGACGGAAAAACAATATGAAATTTTGGAATAAAAAAAAGATAAGATATTCAAACAAAAATATATTATCAAAAAGAACTTTTTCTTGTAGCTTAAAATAAAAGAATAGCAATTTATTTTTATGAAATGTAATGTAACGAGAAAAAGAAAAGCTGGTTAGCATTAGTGTGAAAAAAATTTTATTGTAGAGGAATCACCAAGGAAGTAAAGTCATACATTAAACAATGTGATGTTTGCCAATGTTGCAATATAGATAATCTTAAGCCTACTGCTACAACCACTACCCATGCCCGATTTACCTTGACACGATATCTTCATAGATTTCATTTCAGGATTACCTCCATCCAAGGGTTATACCATCATCTTCTGTTGTGAAAATAATCTCTACACAAGTTTGCACCTAGATCTTGCAACGATCTCGCCAAGAACACTTAAGAAAAATTGCAAAGAAGAAGTAGACAAGAAGAAAGACAGAGAATTTTACGTAGTTTGGCAGTGTGCTTACTCTACGGGCTCGGTGGTGATGACTTTTACTATGCCGTCAAATTACAGATTACAACATCCAACACTCTCTCATGCATCGCATTAACCTCTATGCAAGGTATTTATACAATTTCCTAGAGTTATAAGAAGAAACCCCTTCAGTTACTAAGGTTAGGACCTGAAATGTCAGGTTGGAATCTCAACCGTCAGGTTGGGATCTGAAAGGTCAGGCTGAGAAATCGTGGAACTTCAGAAGTTCCACATTGGGCTGTTCTGCCTAGCTACGGAACTTCTACATCCTACTGCCTGAACTGCATTTGAAAGTTCTGAACTAGGCAGTACTTCTAGACTCCGGAAGTTTTCACCCTTGCTAACTGAGTTGCCCTTGAAAGGTTTGAACTGGGGAGCTCTGTTGGCCTTCAGAACTTCTCACTCCCTATTCCTGAGTTGCCCTAGGAAGTCCAAATTGGGTAGCTTTGTCGGCCTTCGAAATATCTGAACAAGTCTGTTGGCTTTGTCTTTGGAGGTTCTGTCTTGGTCCATTTGACTAATCTTCGAAGTTCCTGGACCAGCTTGCCAATACTAACTTTGGAAGCTCCAAACCAACTAGCCAACACTGACTTCAGAAATGCTTAACTAGGCTTATCTATTTTGACTGTGGATGTTCTGACTAACTCACATGTATTGAGTGTGGAAACTCCGAACATGGCCTCGAAAGTTCCTAGTATAACTTGACTTGTTTAATACAAAGATTCCTAATTGGTTGTTCCTTGCAAGTTCTTGTGATAGTCTCCACACTTGCACAATCTCAAGATCTTTGTCGTCGTTGATTGCCTCACCAAACATGCACATTTCATGGGGCTAAAACACCCCTATACCACTTGCTCTGTCGCCAATGCATTCATTCGCAACATAGTGAAGTTGCATGGCATTTCTATGTCAATCGTCAGCAACCACGATGCCATCTTTACCAATCAGTTTTGGAGAGAAGTCTTTTGTCAAATGGGCACAAGCTTGAAGATGAGTTCGGTGTACCACCCCCAAATGAATGGGCAAACGAAGGCTCTCAATCGTTGCTTAGAGACTTACCTCCGCTGCTTTTATCATGCGACACTGTTGACTTGGTTTGAGTGGTTGCATTGGTCCAAATTTTGCTACAATACACAATTCCATTCCGTTATTGGACGCTCCCCATTTGAGGCCGTATATGGATTCCCGCCTCATTCTCTCTTGACCTATGTATCAGGAACTGTCAAGACTAAGGTAGCACAACAACTTCAACAAAGGGATGCCATGCTTAAAACTCTCTAGGAACACTTATGTCGGGCCAAGAATCGGATGAAATAACTCGTCAACAAAGGATGACAAGACAAGAGTTATGGAGTTGGGGATTGGGTATACATCAAGTTCTAGCCTTTTTGGCAACTATCTGTACGGGAAAGGGCTACCCACAAGCTCCAACCTTGGTTCTTCGAGCCATTTCAGATCGTTGAGTGGGTAGGCGAGGTGGCTTACCACCTTGAGTTACCTCTAGCTACAAAAATACACTTGACCTTTCACATCTTGTAACTCTGTCCTTCCCAAGGCACTCCTACCACAGAGACTTCTCCATAATTTCCAGACCTATACTTGGTGTCCCAGCCTGAACTAGTGGCAATTCTGTAATGATGTTTGATTAAGAAGAACAACCGCCTCGTAGCCCAGTTGCTCATTTAGTGGAAGGGACAAGGTATTGTCGAGGCCATGTGGGAGGATTATCATGAAATTATCAACAAATTTCCAAATCTACACCTCGAGGACGAGTTGCAACTCATGGAAGGGGAGATTGTTATGAAAGATCTTGCCATCAACGCTGCCAATGGGCATCTCATTGATCACATCATTGATAGAAGGGAGAATGTCGTTAACGACACTGCTGATAGGTGTCCCGTTAATCACACTGCTGATGGAAGGAAGAATGTTGTTAACGACGCTGCTAACGGGTGTCTCATTAATCACGCCGCTGATGGAAGGTTGGACGAAGATTCAAGAAACATGGATAGCAGAGCCCGATCGAAGATTCTCCTTGCATAGCCCAATTGTACTTGGCAAGGTCACCGTTCATGCTTTCCATGATTACTCCAACAAATATGGGAAGTGAGCTGTTGTAATAAGTGTGATTAAGATCACACAATTGTTTTAAATAAGGAGCTACGCCTCATGAATGAACCCAATTGGAAAAGTAGATTGGATCCCTCTTTGGGGAATCTACTTTATTGATTTTATTGTTTCTTTCGCCATTGTGTGCTTTCCTTCCACTCCCTTGTCCTCCCCCGAAACCACCCACCATGGCTCCATCCACTTGTCGGCAAGCTGCTACCAGGACTCGAGCAACGAACAAACGAAGCTCTGGTGACACAATCCCCTTCATTGTGTTTTGTACACTTATGATAACTTGGTTTATTAGCTATGAAAATTATAACTTGGTTGTCACAATACGTTTGCATGGGGTTTTGAGCCACATCATCTTAATTTGTGCCATAGATCTATACTTGACTTTAGCATTAAATCTTGAAACACTATTCTACTTCACTAGGTAACTTGGCTGTTATCAACATGAGTGCAAAAAGCTAATGTAGATTTCTGTCAACTCTATCACCTTCATAGCTTGAGTTAAAATGTACTTCAATCTTTGAATGCCTATGTCTTCAATATATAAGTCCCTTTCCTAGTGCATACTTAATATGGCCATGGCCAAGTACATTAAGTGCACCTAACCAATGAACTTTCTTGGGTTTACGTATGAATTGACTAAGCAAGCCAACCACATATGTAATATTTGGTTTAATTACAATGAGATAAATTAACTTGCCAATCAGCATTCTATATTGTCTTTGGATTTTTTAGCACTACGTCGATGAGTTATCCCAAAAAGGAGGATTAAAATGAGGAGTTTTTAGCACAACCTAAAGGACTTATCTTTTGTAATAAATTTAGTGCAAAATTCCTTTGAGATATAGTCATTTTCCCTTGTACATATGCAAACTCTATCTCCAAAAAATACTTAGTTTTCCTATGTCTTTAGTAAAAAGGTACTTTTTGAGGTAAGTCTTTGTACTCTTGACTACCTTTGCATCATTGCTTATCAATAGAATGTTATCAACATAATCACTTGTTTCTCATAAAAAATAAAATGATCCACTGTACACTAAAGTTGTCATCAATCATAATTGTGCTAAACTTTTCAAACCATGAGTGTGGACTCTGCTTGAGATCATAAATTGTCTTAAGTTTGCACACTAAATTCTCTCCCTTGAACAACATATTTTAGAGGCTGCTTTAGTTTATCCATCTTTACATTTATGCTTGATTTCAACATTATGATTTCAACATTAAGATTGAGTTGGATACTGGCAAAAATTTTAGAGGTTTGATGACTAAAAATGACACATTCTGGAAAATTATTTAGCTGTGTTTTGTTTTTACTGATAGATAAGGTTCTATAAATGATTTCATCATTCATTTTTCTTTTTTTATCGTTGGTTTTAGCTCAAATGCTGGCAAATGTTTATTAGCCTCATATTAATTTTCCTGTATAAGATGTTTGGTGATTTTGCTTGTTTATCCCAATCACCTGCACTCTTAATTCTTACATTTGGATGAAATAGTGATACTGGATGCATTTTTTAATTACGAATTTGCATAAACCAGATTCTGCCTTTGAAGTGTGTTGTTACTGCTAGTTACACTAAATTAGAAATCACATTCTAACTAGAATTATTTGATAGGTTCAAGGGAAATTTTATTTTAGAATTGATCCATTGGGTGGGGGAGCTAAGTGGCGGCGCTCCTTTGGTCAAGAAATATATTCACCTCTTCTAATTGCCTTCTCAGAACATGTAAAAACCTATAAACATATCAAATAATTAATGGTTTTTCTTCATTGTTGTCTCTCAATGTACTGAATTATTGATTGCAAGTATCAGGATGGAGGTAGCTGGGCAGATTCACACATTTCAACATTCACAGCAATGGATTCCTCCTATAAATTGCCTGATAATGTTGCCATTATCACTCTCCAGGTAATTTGTATTTCAGATGTCAGATATGTTTCTTCCATTTCAGAATGTTGCATCTGCAAATTTTCTACTGTCAAGAGTTGTAATGGAAAGTTTTGGTCTTAGAGACTGACCAATTTTAGATAGCTGTTCGGGATCTCTGTGTAGTGTATGTCAGTTAATTTTTGAAAGATATGAACGAATACTCGTTTGGACAATATCATGTTCCCATCATAAATATGCTCCCTTTCCCCTTTTTCTTTTTACAAGAGAAAAAGGAAGAAAGGCCGTTTTCCTGTTTTTTGACTTCTAGGAAATCTGTAATTATATTCTTTTCCTTTCTTTTTAGTTTAAAGGTAGATTCTAAACAGTATGGTAATTTAAAAATATTTATGTGCTGCCTATCGCCATTATTAGATTTCACCTTATTAAATTTCAATGAAATGCCATAGATGGCTATTTGTAATTTTTAAAATTTGTGCAAACTCTTCATTCTGTATCATTGATATCCTTTGTATTGGACATTAAATGATCCTAACATTTTTTGGTTTATGCGCTGAATTAGTTTCATTATAGTGGGTGATCTATCAGTTCCTATGGATTTCCTTTGGGTACTTTAATTAATTTTTGTATTACACAATCTTTGGCTATTAATGAACAGGTTCTCGATGATCATAGCATTCTGCTTAGATTAGCACATCTTTATGAGGTATGTTTAATTTTTAATTAGATAACTTTCATTTCTCAATAAATTCCTTTGTAGTATCAGAATATCTATTACGGTACAATTTCTCAAAAAAAATGCTGGTTGGAAACGTTATTCCACACTTAGGGCATGGATTTAAATGATAATTTCATTTTAGACTTCAGTCATTCAAGATTGTTTTGTTGTAACTGGGGGGGGGGGGGGGTTGTGGTGTAGGAGGGAAAAAGTAAGAAAGTTCAGATGTTAGTGTAGAAAGGAAAGTGAGGAAGCTAATTCTTCATTTTCCTTTGTATAAATACTTAAATTTTCTTTTCTTTCCTTTCTTCCTTTGTTGGAAACTGACTTTTTGATGCTAGTTTGCAAGCCCTGCTCATTATTTGTCTCTCCCTTTGCAAAACATCATCCATGAAGTGGAGAAAGTGTCTAGATTTCTCCATTCACAAGTGTCATTCGGCTGTTGTTTTCAGTGTCTGCTCAATTGTCTTTTGTGAGATTAGAGAAGGAGAATCATGTATTATGCCTCAATAAGAGTACAAGTTCAAATATATATAGGAAATAGTTCATTAGATCCTTAAATGGATATTCATTTAGCTAATCCCATACCTTAAACACTTAAACACTTCCCATTAAGTTGGAAAGTATATATTAATCTTTCCAGCTTATTATAAAGATTCCAATGGTTCGACTGGTACAAACATGTCAATCCAACGGCCACTTGGGAGATGTTTAAAAAGGACGTGATAAGGCGATTTAGGGAGAATGAAGTTGAACGGTCAATTGCACAACTGTCAAAGCTAAGACAGATGGGTTCAGTGGAGTACAAGTTGAGCTTTGAAAGTATTCTAAACAGAGTTGGTGGGTTGAATGACTGTAATGTGGCATGTAAGCAGCTTGAAGGACAAGCTTTGAATTAAAGTTCAGTTGATTGAACCCACTTCCTTGGTGACTGTTGCCTGTGCTGCTTGCTTGTTTGAAGAAAAGCTTTGGATGGCAAAGAAGTTGTTAAGATCATTTAGATCTGTGGGGGGGCGGGGGGGGGCGTTAGTACATTGTCGGGATCAAATTTTGTGAAGGTACCAACTCTGGCTTAGATACGGGAACGAAAGGAAAAAAACCTATGCTATTACTGTGATGATAAGTGGGTGAAAGGCCATAAATGCAGGGTATAAACAGTACTGTTGGTACAAGGTGTCTGGGAGGAGGACCCAGATATGGAAGGAGACAACCTACTGGATTTGTCAACTGAGATGGGGATTTCCTCACACACCATATCAGGGAGGATAGGGCCATGAACCATGCAACTGTGGGTGGGTAGGGGGTCGACAGGCCTTTCTTATGGTGAATAGTGGCAGCACCCACAATTTTATTGAACCCAGGGTTTTATTGACTAGTGAAAGAAACTAGTTGACTGTCCAATGATATGTTACAGTGGTTGAGGGCATGAAACTGTTGGAGTTTGGGGAGAAGGGGACCAAAATCACTTGTCACAGGTACGAAGTTCAAGCCGACCTTCACATCATGGAAATCAAGCTGTATGATCTAATACTGGGTGCTCAATGGTTGGAGCAACTGGGACTGTTCCTACTCGACCTTGACCAGATGGACATGTAGTTTACATTCCATGGAAAACTCAAGAGTTGGAAGGGATTAACTTAAACCCGAGCTATAGGAAACCAACTAGAGGCAAGTGAGGAAGGACTGGCCAAAGATGCAGGAGGTCTTCTTACTCTATACTATGAATGTTGAAGTAGTGGATCCAATCAAAGCAGAGAAGGAACTAGCAGGACTACTAGATGACTTCGGGGAGGTCTTCGAAGAACCCAAAGGCCTACTTTCGGAGTGTCCTCAAGACCATAAAACCCCACT
>JAMKPZ010003559.1:0-14899 GCA_024699675.1 Amphibolis antarctica
AAATAGTCCTGTTCGAGCCATTATACTTGCTGTTTATCATACAATAGCTTTTGACAATTCGAGAATGGTTGATTCTTTAATCAAAAGTACTCCAATAAAGGAGTGGGACTTTGAAATTATCAACCAATATTTAATTAAAGTTATTAACCACTAATTATCAAACACTCTATAAAGGTGTACATATTACGAACTTTTAATTACCAACTGACTAAGATAAATAACTTTAAATTTCAAAGTACGTTGATAACTTTACAGAGTAGTTGATGAGTAACATTTTAGATTAAACATATTTTACTTTGGCCTAACTAACATTTTAGTTGTAAACATTTTTTCCCCAATAAATGTTCATTCATGTTAAACGAAAGTATAATCAATGCACTTAATAAATCAACTTTTAAAAACATGAAAGCACACCTGTAACCCGTCAGTAGATCCAACACTAACTAACGTCCTTCCATATTCCATTCGATAACTTCAAAAAAATCGAGGGGAAGACGAGGGGACTTCCAGCGGACGACAAATCGCAGGTGAAGATGATTGGGGAAAATGAATTGCAAATCCCAAATATCAAGTGACTTTTTGTTTTTTTTTGTTTTAAAATAAATGGACTGCTTTTACACGGGTGTTATCGGTGGGAGTTTTTTTTTCTGCGAGGGAGATTTTTTTTCGGACACTCTCTCTCTTCTTCAAACAGCCGTTAATCTTTCATCCAACAGGTGCCTACAGAAGCCCTGAAAGAAGGAGATACTTGGTCAATCGGAAGGCGACAAGCCGGGTATTAGACTGCCAACAAACGGCAGAATCCTAAGATCTACCCTTCCCCTATATAGGAGTCCATGCTTTCAGGACATAGCAACAAGTAACTTTTCCTTCTTTTCTTTTCTTTTTTTTCCTTTTCCTTTTCCTTTTTCTCTTTTCTCTCTTTTTTTTGTTGAAGAAGGATTCTAGCCACTGACTTTTCTTTTTCTTCTTCTTTTTTCTTTCCTATTTTTTTTTTTCGTTTTCTTCTTTTTGCTGTTCTTTTCCTTTACAAAATAGAAGATCAAAATAAAAAAACTAAATAAAAGAATGCTACTAGCCCTCCCCACATGCTGTTGACAAGCAAAATAACCCAACGTTGTCGTGGTTGGGTCCAAGGGGAATACCTTACCTAGAGGGAGTCGAAGTTTGTGATCTCCTTCATTGTCGGGTGGCACTCGGGCTAGGTAAAAGAGGGAAGTTGGATACTTATTCGGGGGGAGAAGTGATCTCCTGCCGGCATTTTTGTAACTACTCGAAATCAGCAAAGACCATGGAGATAAGGACAAACCTGGATTACTCACTTTGTTTCATCTAGACGCCGTCAGAGTTAAACAATTTGGGTGCTCGGGTTTTTGACGTAGAAACCCGAATGTAGTTGGTACCACTCCTGGTAGTTCATCCCAGAGATCTGGATAGCAATTCTTGAGCTGGATGTGCCGCCTGCTGTTGCAAATTGTTCTCACTGCCGGTCGTGGATGCGGCTATCGGGTATGTCGAACACGACAGTCAGTGGAAGGCCAGTTGGACAGTGGAGTGTGTAAGGCATTGGGGTAACAAGCTGTGAACGAGGGCCGGGTTGTTTGCCGGTGTTTTGGTGTTTTTTTTTACGAATGGTGACCCAGCCATTTTGTGGTTCTGAGACTGAGGGGGCATGGATACTTTCCGGTGGATTGAGACCTGGAAACCATGCCAATTTTCTGGGTTGACGGTTTGGCTAGCCTTGTCGACCCTCTTCCTTTCCAGTACCGACACGGCAAGATGACTGGAAGGATGGACCTACCAATCGTGCGAGCATGGTGCGATGTATGAATCCTAGGAGGGGATTTGTCAAGGAAAGGAGCATACCTGTCAGGAGTTGACCTCTCGGTTAGTCGGTGGAGAGTCGGTCGGATATGTCGGCGGTCGGCCTATCTGAAGGCAGCGGTCGTGATGAGCTCCGGTTGAGTACGCGACGTGCTTGTCACATACGGCTGCGGGGAGCTGGCCTCTCGGTCAGCTGGTGGAAAGTCGGTTGGAGGCGTCAGCGGCTGTGATGAGCTTCGGTTTTGTAAGTGGCGTGCTTGTCACATACAGCTGCAGGGAGTTGGCCTCTCGGTTAGCTAGTGGAAAGCCGGTCAGGGACATCAGCGGCCGGCCTGTCTGAAGGCGGCAGCCATGATGCACTTTGGTCACTTTGTCTATGGGTAGAAATTTTTTAATTGTGACAGATTGACTTGGCCGAACTCTTCTTGCGTGTCCTCATTGAAGAGGTAGGTGACCCCCCTCACTGAGGGTCTTGGTGACGACGTATAGCCCACACCAATTTGGGGAGAATTTTCTAGTGGAGTTAGTTGGGAAGGTGGCACGGAGGACCAAGTCACCGGGCATGAGGAGCCGAGGACAGACCTTCTTTTCGTAAGCCCTTGCCATTTTCCGCTGATAGCTCTGGGCATGGTCCAATGCCCTGAACCTTCTCTCGTCCAAGAGATCGAGCTGTAGTAGACGTGATTCCGACCACTGGTCGTCAAAGTCTGCTCCCTCCTTGAGGATGCGGAGGGATGGAAGCTCTACTTCCACCAACAATACAGCTTCAGACTTGTAAACCAGCGAATATGGTGTTGCTCCAGTGGCGATTCGCAAGGACGTCCAGTATGGTCATGCCAGTCCTTGTGTGTCCGAACCATCTTCTTGAGGATCTAGACTAAGGTTTTGTTAGTTGCTTTGATCGCTCTATTCATCTATGGCCTGTAAGGGGATGTCCTAAGGTGGCGGATGTGGCACTGCTCAAGGTAGTCGGTAACCTGTTTGGCTGTAAAGTTGGTACTGTTGTCGGTTACCACCTCGAAGGGTATGCCATATCGGGTGATGATGTGGTTACATAGAAACTTCTAGGTGGCGGCTGCCGTGACTATTTTGTAGGATGCCGCTTTCACCCACTTGGTGAAGTAATCTATGGCCACCAGTATGTATCGATGTCCATTAGTGGCAATCGGCTTGACTTCGCCTACCACATCCAAGGCCCACATAGAGAACGGCCAAGGGGAAGCCATGTTGTATAGTTCCTTGGGGGGCACGTGGATGAGATTTCCATGAATCTGGCATTGGTGATAGCGACGAACGTAGGTTGTGCAGTCTGCCTCCATTGTGCTCCAGTAGTAGCCTTGCAGCATGATCTTCTTTGCCAGGAGGATCCCGTTCATGTGGGATCCGCAAACCCTTCATGGATTTCTTGCATAACCGTATGTGCCTCGGGCTAAGTCACACACCAGAGAAGAGTCTGGTTGTAAGACCATTTTTAGAGCTGACCCCTGCTGAAGACGTAGCTGGCTACTAGCTTGGACAGCGTACGTTGATCTTGGGTGGTGGCTTCTGATGGGAACTCCCTGGTTTTCAGGAACGTTTGTACATTTGAGTACCAGGGGCAGTCTTCTTGCTGTGATTTCCCTAGATCGTCATCTGGGAACTCAAGGTTTGCATTGTCCAGTCCGTCGACTGGGGTCGGTTCTCCACGTGGGTCAACTGTCTGCCGGGCGTTGGGGTGGCTAGCCGGATGTAAAACTGCAATTCCAACGTCTACCTGCCTGGGGACTTTCATGAGGCGGTAGACGTCCTGACTGTGAGCCAACTGGTGGAGCATTGTGACTTCTATGGTTACACTTCAACCTTCCATAACTGTTACCCATGACGCCAGGACGGCCAAAGCATCTACGTACGGGTTGTGTTTGCGGATGACATGCTAGAAGTGGACGAACCAGAAGTTACTCGCCAATCACAGTACGAGTTCCTAGTATGGCTGGAGCTTGAGGTCTCAGGTTCTCCACCTATTGAGAGTTTGAGAGATTACTAGCATAGCATCGCCGAACACATGCAGATGGGTGACCTAGTGTTCCAGTGCGAGTCGTAGTCCCATGATGCAAGCCTCGTATTCCGCCTCATTGTGGGAGCATGCAAAGAGAAGCTGCTTGGCTATGGGTAGCATCCGTCCTTGGGGATCCACTAGGACGGCCCCTACTCCACGGCCTTTGGTATTAACTGCTCCATCAAAGTATAGGGTATGGGGTTCCGGCTGGTCTAGATCCGGCTCGCCAATGGTGAAGACGGGCTCATCTGGGAATGAGTCCTCCAATGGCTGATAATCTAGCAGGGGCTGGTGTGCCAGCTAGTCGACCATGGCTTGGGCCTTCATGGATTTCTGAGATACGTACCGGATGTCAAACTCGACGAGGAGCATTTACCATTTTATGCACCTACTTACCAAGGCCGGCTGGTCAAAGAGGTAGCGTAGGGGATCCAGGCGGCTGAGCAACAGAACCAGGTACACCACCAGGTAGTGTTGCAGCTTTTTCACCATCCAAACCAATGAGAGGCAGTATTTTTCTATCAATTCATATCGTTCCTCCACCTTGGTGAATTTCTTACTCAGGTAGTATATGGCTTGCTCAATTTTGCCAGTGGTGTCATGTTGGCCCAACACAGCGCCTACGGAAGAAGCCGTGACCGACAGGTACAAGAAGAGCGGTCGTCTGGGATGAGGTGGCATGAGAACCAACGGCCAGGAAAGTTGCCACTTGATGTGGTCGAAGGCGATTTGGCATTCTACCATCCATGCAAAGCTGGCATTTTTCTTCAACAATTTGAAGAAGGGTTCACAAGTTGGCGTAAGGTGCAAGATGAAGCGCCCGATGTATTGTAGCCTTCCCAACAAGCTTCGAACCTGCTGTTCTGTCTGTGGGGGAGGCATATCTAAGATTGCCTTTGCCTTGTCGAGATCTACCTCAATCCCCTGCTTGCTAATGACGAAGCCCAGGAGCTTTCCAATGGTGGCCCCGAACGTTAATTTTGACGGGTTTAACCCGAGCTTGTACTTCCCTAGGCGCTCAAATAATCTTCTCAAGTGCTTTAGATGTTGTTGATGTGTGCACGCTTTCACTACCATATCATTGACATAGACTTCGACTTCTTTGTGCATCATGTCATGGAAGAGGGTGGTCATGACTCTTTGGTAAGTAGCACTAGCATTTTTGAGCCTGAATGGCATCACCCTATAACAGAAGACGCCCCAGGGGGTTGTGAATGTGGTCTTCTCCTTGTCTTCCTCCACCATGAGGATTTGGTTGTAACCAGAGAATCCTTCCATGAAAGAATACACCCCGTACTTGGTAGCGTCGTCTACCAAGACATCTATGTGTGGTAGTGGGAAGTCGTCCTTGGGGCTAGCCTTGTTATGGTCTCGATAGTCGACACACATGTGTACCCGTCTGTCCTTCTTTGGTATGGGTTCCATGTTTGCCACCCATTTCGGGTAGAAGATCGGCTGGAGGAACTTGACGTTCAACTGCTTGTGAACTTCCTCCTTTAGCTTCTGGGCCCATTCCTGTCTCATCCATCGAGCTTTCTGCTTCACAGGGTGGGCTTTCAGTTTGAGGGGTAGTTGGTGGACTACTACTCGTTCATCCAAACTGGGCATGTCTTCATAACCCTACGCAAACACTTCCACGAATTCTCGCAGGAGTACGAGGAATTGTTGTCGGTAGGGCTCGGGTACCTCTTTGCTAATTTTTGTTTCTTTTTGATGCTGTTCATCCCCAAGGTTTACAAGTTCAACTTCATCAGTAGAGGTTATACCGGTGGACTCAAGCAGTTGGACCCATGGACTGACCTCTTCAAGTTCTTGATCTTGTAGGTGGGAGCCGTCAAGGTCCTCCATTGATTGATGACCCTCAAGTTGAAAGGGTGCTGGATGATGAACCTCGGGAGCTACATCCATGGTCTCCTGGTTGGGTGCCGGGTAGGTATACCAGCTGCCTGTTAGGGATGATGTTGAACCTCGGGAAGGCTGTAGAGGAGAAGGCGATGGATTTGTCGTGCTCGTCTGCTTGAGGTGTCATGTCGTCGGGCTTCGTCCGCTGCTCTGGCCACCTGGCACATGAAGAGGGCGAGGGGTAGAATGCCCCTAGTTCTGCCCCGGTTGCAGGAACCGGTAGCTGTGTAGATAGGAGGCGAAAACCAGGTAGAGTCTCGAACGAGGGTGCAATGGGCTGGTCACATTTACCTGTCAGAGTGATTGTGGCAGGGGAGGGGCAAAATACCCCTAGTTCTGCCCCACAATGTTGGCCAGTGTTCTGCTCGTAGAGGGTGTTACCTAGATTGAGCAGGCTAGCTATCCTGACTCCGTGGTGTGGCACCCCTATACAAGTTTGACGGCGACCGGATGGTAGTACTGGTGCCCGGATGGTTCCCAACTGTTCCCTGTGCTGATCAAGACGTTTGGTATGATTGCCAAGCCTTGGCCAACTTGGTCGAGTTGCCAAGTCAGTGGTTGCTGAGGACGTAGCTGCCGATGTACTTGTGCGTGGGATGCCAAGCCCTGTTGTTGAAGGCACGGGTTCCGACGTGAGTCGCCTGGAAGCCATCAGGTTTGCATCTTGACTTTGATGACCTACAAGCCTTGTTGTCCCCTTTCCTTGTACAAACCAGTCAAATGCAGCATCCGTTTCCGAAGCTCCTCCGCATAAGATGGACGATGGTGGGGGAGGTTGGTGAAGGGTTGGACCTTCACTGCTTGCCGGAGACTCTCCGAACAATTGCAGCAAACCCTCTTCCGGCTCCTGGTCTAGTTGTGGGTTGTCCTCCCAAGGCTCCATGCGCTTGGACAAATAGTTGAAGGTAGCTGGGTTCTAGAGATCGAGTGGTGATGTGGTGGCAGCCGACTCCAGTGTCAGGCGCTGCGACCCAAAAGATGCTACGACGGCCACAGATTGTCCCGGACGATAGTAATTCTTAGCCAATATAACAATCACCTTCCCCTTCCACAGGAATTTGAGCATCCTGTGAAGGGTGGAAGGTACAATGGAATTTTGGTGGAGGAAAGGGCGGCCCAGAATGAGGTTGTAGCTTGGGAGAATGTCCACCACGTGTACCGAAACATCGAAGGTTGTCGGTCCGATGACAAGGGGAAGGACAATCTCACCTCTGGCTTCATGGAGAGTGTCGTCGAACCCTCTCATTACCCAGTCTCTGGGAAGCAATTCTTGTTCTTTGATCCCCAACTTGTGCAAGACCTATAGTGGGCACAAGTTTAGCCCTGATCCATTGTCAATCATGACCATGGGGATGCACAGGTCCTTGTACTTTACCCAGATGTACAAGGATAGGTTGTGATCGGTCCCAGCTGGCAAGAGGTCCAAGTTTGAGAAGTAGACGAAAGACGGGACTGTCACTGTGGCCACCATCCCTTCTATGGCTCTAGGAGCGAGGCCTTGGTTCACCTTTGCCACTTGCAGTGCCCTAAGGAGGGTTTCCCAGTGCTCGGTGGATGATCAGAGTAGATCCCATAGTGAGATATCTACCTGTATCCCTCGCAGCTAGACTGACAAGTCTGGGGGCGGTAGTGAGTGGGCAACCAGTGTTGATGAGGTGGTCGCCGGTTGAGCAAGCGGACAGCTGTCGATTGACGGTTGGCCTAGCACTCCCAGGATGGAAATCCCCCCATGGCGCAACTTTGGTTGATATACTTGGTTGGACATGGTTATAGCCGTGCATGCGGACGGCTGTTGCTAGAATGGGGTGGGAGTTGGAGAGACGACAGCGTCCTTGCCCTTACGCTGCTCGAAGGTGGATGTGGTTGTTGGAGGAGACGGCGTGGTCAAAGGCATGAACTGCTGCCATGCCAGATGTGCTTGGAGTGGTGCTTAGGCCGCAGTTGTTGAAGTGAGTGTGCTGGTTGGAGCGTTGGCCGCAGGGACCTTGAGGACCGAAGGCACCGCAAGGATGGCCACTCTGACCGGGGCAGCAGGAGAGTAGAGGATTACCTTGGGTCGGGCTGGGACGGCTGTCCCGATGCCCGACACTCTTGATGAGGTAACCACAGGCACCACCCGAACAAAGGATTTTTAAGAAGACAGGGGTGGCCCTTATTGCGGTGTAGGTCATCGAGATCTCTTCCTCCATCGGTGGTTGTGGAGAGTGAGGATGGAGGATTGGAGTTGCTGGTAATACGACCGAAGCTCCTCTAGCATCAACGGGTTGTGGGCCAGACGGATGAGGTTGACCGGGTTCAACCAGGTGGTTCCGACTTCCAACGGTCGTGTTGAAGGGAGGGATCACCTTGTCCCTTGCCCATGTCTAGTTGAATACGCAGACACCCGATGCATATGCCGGAATCCTTCAAGCGGATGTTGTCTTCTGTTACTGGCAGTCAGGATGATAGTGTTCACCCGAGAGTTCTCTACATGATTCAGGAAAGTCTGCTAGCTCGGCTCAGGAGATGTGGGAGGCTGTTGAAGCTCGATAGTTCCCGAGTTGATGAGACGCTGGATAGCCTATCTCAACGTCTGATAGTGGTCGGTCGCATGGCCAACAGATCGGTGATACTCGCAGTACTGCTGGGAGTTGTATTAGGGGGGAAGAACATCTGGGGGTGGTCTAACAGGAGGGAGCGTGAGCAGCGTCTGTGCCCTGTGGAACACCTGGCTCAGTGATTCCAAGAGCAGCGTGTACTCTGTTATGTGCAGCTACTGCACCGACGTAGGCGGTTGGCGTGGCTGCCGTGGTTGTTGCTGGACGGGGCGCTGTTGGTTAGCACCCATTCGGCCCCCATTTTGTCCCTGGTTCCTTTGACGAGAGGATCCTGGGGCAGATGCCTGCCATTGCCGTGACACTAGCGGCTCTGGTGCAGTTGTCGGTGGTGGAGACCTTGGCCTACAAGGCTGCTGATTCGGGGCAACTCGGGTTGTGTAGACTTGCTGAATTGGAGTGATGGTTGTCGGACGATACTCCTAGGCTGAAGCGTACACCTACTGTGGCTGATAAGGCGAAAGAGCGGCTGCCACGACCGTGACGAAAGACGGCCGCACGTTGTCGTTCCTCCAGAAGCTGCGATTGTTCCCCTCGTTGTCGCCTGTTGCTAGTGGCTTGGGGCGGATACTTCCTCTAGTGTTGGCCCCAAAGGGAAGGGCTGAAAATCTTCTTGACTTCGAGAACCCCTCTAGGCGGTTACTGGCCTTGATCAGCTAGGAGAACGTGGTGTATGACTGAATGCATAGGAGTGCTGCTAATGATGGCTGGGCACCTTGTACAATCATGTCCAGGGAGTCTTCTTTAGCTACTTTGTCCCGGAATTGAGACGCCAGGGCCCTCCATCTACCAACGTAGCCACTGTACGGCTCGTTTTCTCGTTGGCGGAGGTCCTCCAACTTGGGTGTCAGGTCCAAGTTGTACACATACTATTCTTGGAACATGTACGTTAGCTGCTCCCAGGTGTAGATATTTGTCAAGTCCAAGGACATGTACCATGATAGTGCGGGTCCTTGGAGGGATTTCTGGAACAGTTGGATGAGGAGCTTCTCCTCATGCTGCAGTGTTGCCATGTCCCCGCAGTAAGCTCGGGCCAGGCCTCATGTTCCGAAAGGATGCTTCCAGTTCGGCTATCCTATGGAGAGGTTGCCCCTGCAAGTTCGGCATTGGGGCGGCAGTAGTGGCAGTTGAAAGAACTAACTTGCCACGGGAGTGGTGACGACATCATATTCTTCAGTATGCGACATCTCTGGGACATGGACAGTTGGCTTGGGTGGGATTATCGAACTAATCCCTTGCTGTTGGTAACATGCCAATTGATGAACTAGGAGAGTCTGCTCGAAATGTCTCGACTGGGGTGGTTGGAAGGTGCCGACCCCTTCTATGCCCTCCATGTTTGAGGGCAGCTGGTAGGATGGGCTGGTGTTCTACGTGGGAACCGGCCTGTCATCTTTAGCTCCAGCAACTGGGGAGTTGGGCGGCGTAGAATGCAGTGCGAGATTGTCAAATGCCGCAACTACAGACAGATCTAGTGCCCTAGGCTAATTCACGACTCCAACAGGTACAATGATCGGCCTAGTGAAGTTCGTCCTAGTGATGACAGGCGGTGGTGGGCCGAAAACTATGGACAATGGCACAGAGGCTACCGTAGCGACAGAGGGGGAAGTCCTAGATGTTGTAGCGAAACTAGTGGCCATTGCTCTTACTTGTGAACGGGTCTAGACGGAGAGAGCCAGTGGGGTCCGGAACTGCAAGCGCTAGCTATAGAGGTCCATAGGGAGAATTTGTAGGGAGAACCAAAGAAGGGTGATTTGGTTCGAAGCATTTGAAAGTGGCTTCACTTAGCAAATGCGGCGGGAAAGACAACAATCCTAACGGGAAAACAAAAGGCTAACTGTAAAAGAGCCATACGAGCGAGAGTTTGAGTTGCTTAATTGATAAAACGTAGTGAGTCTCCCCAGCGGAGTCGCCAAAAATCTGTACCCTCTCTTTCATCCAGCTATCACCCAGAAGCCCATGGGGTTCCGTTGGCTCTGCCGGTGGATGGGTCGAGGTACAAATAATTGAAAGGTGATTTTGGGAGCGCATCGCCACATGGGGCGGATGGCTCATTAAACGGAGTCGCCATCTTATTTTTGAGTCAAAAACAAGGAAAACTAGATGGGGAACTGTCCTTCCACCATCAAAATGGTAAAAACCATAGAAATGATGTAAAATCGTGTAACACTATGCGAAACATGAGAGAATTGGATATGGGACTCAAGGTACTATTGGGGAAGGTGTTAAGCACTCCTAGACAGCTTGGGTAATCCCGGCCTCTCTCCGGCTCGAAGACGGAAAACCACAACAATCAACCTAGCCAAACATGGCCTCATCCTGGAAGACTTTCTAGAGGATCGGGAGAGCAGCTATGCTCCTCCCAGTAATTGGGAATCATCGGGGTATACATACTCATACACCCAGATGGCCGGCATTAGCAAGGATGCATGCCGACGGCCTTATCCCGGAAGTCTTTTCGAGGCATTGGGAGGGCAGCTTTGCTCCTCTCGGTAATTGGGAATCATCAGGGTGTACATGCTCATACACTTAGATGGCCGGTGTCGGCAAGGATGCATGCCGACAACCTCATCTCGGAAGTCTTTTCGAGGCATTGGGAGGGCAGCTTTGCTCCTCCCGGTAATTGAGAACCATTGGGGTGTACATGCACATACACCCAGATGGCCGGTGTCGGCAAGGATGCATGCCGACGGCCTCATCCCGAAAATCTTTTCGGGGCATCGAGAGGGCAGCTTTGCTCCTCCCAGTAAAGGAGAACCGTCGGCGTGTACATACTCATACACCTGGAAGGTCAACATCGACAAGGATGCATGCTGACGGCCTCATCCTGGAAGTCTTTCTGGGGCATCGGGAGGGTAGCTTTGCTCCTCCCGGTAAAGGGGAATTGTCGGGCTGTACATACTCATACACTCGGATGGCCAGCATCGGCAAGGATGCATGTTGACGGCCTCATCCTGAAAGCCTTTCTGGGGCATCGGGAGGGCAGCTTTGCTCCTCTTGGTAATTAAGAACCGTTGGGGTATACATACTCATACACCTGGATGGCCGGCGTTGGCAAGGATGCATGCCGACGGCCTCATCCTGGAAGTCTTTTCGGGGCATCGAGAGTGCAGCTTTGCTCCTCCTAGTAATTGGGAACTGTTGGGGTGTATATGCTCATACACCCAGACAGTTGGCGTCAGCAAGGATGCATGCCGACGACCTCATCTTGGAACTCTTTCTAGGGCATCGGGAGGGCAGCTTTGCTCCTCCCAATAAAGGGGAACCGTTAGGGTGTACATACTCATACACCTAGACGGTCGGTGTCAGCAAGGATGCATGCCGACAGCCTCATCCTAGAAGCCTTTCTAGGGCATCGGGAGGGCAACTTTGCTCCTCCCAGTAAAGGGGAATCATCAGGCTGTACATACTCATACACCCAGACAGCTGGCGTCAGCAAGGATGCATGCCGACGGCCTCATTTCGGAAGCCTTTCTGGGGCATCGGGAGGGTAGCTTTGCCTCTCCCAGCGAGATAAGCGAGAAATAGGTAAAATGCAACTATAGACGTGGTAGCCACTGCAACAGACCTCTAGCTGAAAAGCCAGAGGTCTGGTGGGTTTACCCGTCTGCCTACCGAACATCCGAGTTTGGGGTTGGATGTTCACCCGGTGTGCCACCTCAACTTTTGGGTGTAGAGATTTCTGCACCTAGTCCCAAAGGACGGGAGGGGTGGACACCTTTGGGGAGATGGTCATCTATAAGTGGAGACGACACGTCTGATGGTGGCTAGTCGTTTCAAAGGAAAGGGATAGGGAAAACCTGACGATGCGTTGGTAAAACACGTAAGAAAATGTAGGTTCCCATGTACAAAGTCCTAATGAAGGAATCGTGACCGAACTGATCTCGACCGTACCAGGGGATTTTACCTAGCAAGGAGAGAGGCTATTGGTACCTTCGGAAGCATATCCAAAGGAATGATATCTAGGCATATCCTCCGACCGTTCCCTTTGCATGGGGAAGGTTCAATACAGTAAGGGCTTGAAGGAAAGAAACTAAATCAGAGGCATGATGGCAAGGGAAAAGAGGGAGCTTACCTGCAGGGAGTCGCCGGCGATGGTCAGAAGTCCTTGCTCCGGTGCGGTGAGGGGACATCGATGCTCCGAGTAGCTCTCCTTCGAAATCATGCTTCAGAATGTCAGCCAAAAGCTCTCTCCTTCGGAATCTCAGAAAGCGGTCCTCTTGAATGGAGTGGAAGGTCCCTTTATATAGGGAATTACCTTCCTTTTTGGGTGATCTCGAGATGGAAACTCTGCGTACATCTTGGTTCAATCCCACGATCCGCGTGATTGATTGATTGCGAGATTTAAGTAATTAAATCTTGCCATATCTTTCAAATAGATTTGAATTATTTACTCAGGTGTATAGTCGGTAGTTGTGGTAGGTTGGCCAACAGTCGGGTAATGGAGATCAATGTGCACTAGGGATATATCCAGTGGCTCAGGGGAATAGGCCGTGGCTGATAGCCGAGATTGTGCACCGGCTAAGGGTTTGACGGTCGTGTACTTTGCCTCGGAAGTCGAATTGAGTCTATGGGTGTGTTGACGAGTGTACCTGCATGTTGGTGAAATAGTTAGGGGTCGGCCGTTGGGGTATTTTATCGGCGTGTCGGTGGTCGGCTGGCTGGTTTACCTGGCCACCCGATAGCTGCCGAACATGGGCTTCAACACTAGCAAAGTGGGACTTTGCCGGGGAGGAGTTTGGGGGAACCAACTGTCGGGGTGATATACCGGCATGTCGGTGGATGGCCAGTTGATTTACCTAGTCGCTCAATAGATCTCAAGCATGGGGGTCAATAGTGGCAAACGATCAAAGGATGGAGAGAAGGTGCAGACTGATAGGGGGATTGTGTGGACGACGTGCAAAGAGTGGTGAATGACCGAAGGATGGAGAGAAGGTGTAGCCTAATAGGAGGATTGCGTGGATGACGCGTTAAGAGTGGCGGCTGATGGGCGAAGGGCGAGGTGGCGTGGGGTAGGGGAGAGATGGTCAGTGATGCGAGGCTAGATGGAAAATGGGGCAAAGATCGAGCGACTAAAGGTGATGGAAAGGGGCAACGGTTGTGCGTGAGTACGGAGGATGCATAGGCGGCTCGTGCAACTGAGCAGACAGGACATGCAAAGAGGACTATGCAACGGTGGGCGAAGAGGAGAACTGGGGTCAGGACTTTGTCGATGACTATGAACAGAGTAAGGGGAACAGACACGCACAAGATGGCTGGAGGAAGAAGGCTCCAATACGATGCAAAAAGGTGAATCACATTCTAGTTGATTAAGGCTCCTGCAGTGGTAAATTCTAGTAAGGATTTGAAAAAGTTTTTCACTCTCACTTTTTCACAAATCCTACCACATTATTTATAAAGGAGCAATATTACAACCACTCCGTCTACTCCAACCGCTCACTCAATCACTTCTCCACATCTATTGCTGATTTTCTCGGGTGGATGTGTGAGAAGTGGTCTTCCTCCATCCATCTTTGCTTCCCTCCATCCATAGAAATGATCTTCCCATTTAAAGAGCATCCCTCTGGTGTATATGTTTCTAGTCGTGATAGCAGAATCATTTGCTTCTTTTTTATTGGCAGTCCCACTTTAAGGCTTCTTCTTTGAATCATTTGTGAAAGCATGTTTGAAAATTGGCCATGCTTCTCAACATTGTATTTTGATGTAGGCTAAGAAAACTACCTTGTATCTCTTTCTTCCAAGAGAGTTGGAGGATTCTGAATCCATGTGCCTTCTGATGAGAGACAGAATATAGTTGTCCAATTGTTTGGGTTTATCAAGGTATCAGTTTTATTGTATTGCATCTTGTTAATGTTCCTTAGCATTGGACTTAAGGGAGGATTTGTGTGATCTGCAATTTTAAAGTTTCCTTTGACCTCAGGATCTGATTTGTAGGTCTTATTTTTTAGCGACAAAGAAAGCTTAGTCATCATCACAATCTTCATCATTAAATATTAAGATTCTCCCCTATTTTCAAGGCCACTAATTTGTCATCTGGTTTTTAAAATTACAAGATGTTGGTTGAAAGTATGTTAGTGATGTATATTTTTATTATAAATCACTTTTTTGATTACAATGAGAAAAGTCAAAGTACATTTGTGAATGATAAGTTTGTGTTTCCATGCACAATTAATATATCAAGACAATAAGATAAAACTTAAATACTTTTAATAACAGTCTTCTCTTTCCCAAAGGAACAACGAAAATTCAATTTCACCGACAACTACATTAAGTCGAGTTAGGTAGCTCACCATTGTTAGTCATCCACCATGTATAAAGTTCTTTAAATACAGTAAATATCATTTAGGCCTTTTGATTTCAGTAATTCAACTTTTTCTTATCATTTTGTTTTTCTCGCACCTTTTGGTTTTTGTTGTCAAATTCAAACTTTCTCATCCAAACATTGCAATTTTAGTATACAACTTATTGGGAAAATAAAATAGTTAATGGTATTTGCTTTGGTCTTTGAAAATGTTGGAGATTCATTGAGTACTTAAAATTCATTCAC
>JAMKPZ010003561.1:0-27395 GCA_024699675.1 Amphibolis antarctica
AAAAAAAAATCGATGTGGTTGAAGTTTGATTACAGATCGATCGATCGATCGAATTTGATCCGTACATTTATTTGGTCTGTTTTTTTTGTATTGTTTTATTTAGATTGAGAATTATGGTTGTAGTTTTCAGAAAGTTTTCTGAATTTAATGTTGAAAATTTTGCCCAAATCTGTAAATTTTTTTGTTATTTGTTATTGGTGTGACTCCCGTCTGTTTTATGTGTTTTCCCCTTCTGTAATGGATCTAAAAATTTTGGGTGATATGCTTCTATGAATGCTGCTTAGAGAAACAGATAAATACTTTCTTTTGCAAGTTTTGCAAAGACTCCGTGAATTGCTTTTGGTATTGAAGTTCACTTTGCAGAGTGAGATATACCGAAGCAGGGGAGCATAGAAACGTCACCATCTTGCTACCCTGAACTTTATCAAATTATCACTTAACTATACTTAATTTCAAAATGAACCGCTTTAGTTCTCAAACTTTCATTTTTAAATGTTATAAAATGAAAGTTCGGATGTTAATGTACTTCACTTTGTTGAAGTTCAGGATAGTAAAGTGATAATATGATACAATTCAGGATATTACATGATAGTTACCACATCATGCATTATTTCAGCCTATATATAAGGTGTTTTACTACATTTCATGCTAGCTGTTAATTTCTTCTTTGTATGTTAGCACATAATGGAAATTGATTGATTGTGAACAGTACTGCTAGACATGTTGAGCTATTTCTTTTTTTTGGAACCTTGTTAATTTTTATGTTCTGTGGATTTAAACCATATATGTTCCAATCAACCATGATAATATTTATTTCGTTGGCTTTTATAATTTTTTAACAACTATGCAATGCATTCTATTTATTTGGTTAGGATGGATAAACTTTTTGAAGGAGAGGATTTTTATGACTTGGAACATGAAGAGCAAGTAGAGATCATTATTTTCTTTTACGTCCTGATGCACATTTTGTTGAGGATTACAATTCCTCCTAGACAAGGTGTTCATCATTTTTGATACATTGAAGGTCCTATCTACAATGCTCAACAACATGACACTCAAGCAGATAACTTCAACAATGAAAGTCCTATCTACAATGATCAATGTGTTGAAGAACAACCAGAGAATACTCAACAAACCACACAAGTGAAGGCAAACAACAAATATATCAGTTACTTCAAAAGGAAGGACTAATACAAAAAGAAAGCTTGAAAAGAGTGTTGTTGTGCAAGAATTAAATAATGTTAGTACTTTCTTACAATCATTGCGAAATCGTGATCCTGATGGAGAACTTCAACATTGTTTGACAATACTTGAAGAATATGGTATTTCAGTTTCTAATTCATTATGGGCCAGTGCATTATGGAAGTTTGAAAAATCAATGTCAAGAAAAATATTCTTGAAGTTGAAGACGAAGATTGAAAGAGAAACATGGTTAAAAAGCTTTGAGCAACATGATAGAGAATGATAGTGTGATGTTTATAACAAGTTTTTGGTTAATTTTGTTATAATGTTTAGACTTTTTAATATTCTGTTATGCACTTTCTCTTTTTTTGTAATGTTATGACATTAGTTTGTTCTTGTTATTTAATTTTTATTGAAAATTGTTGATGAACTTTCAAAATTTGTGCATGATTCTTTTTCCACCGTGAATAGCATTGTGGTAAAATGTATGTTAATGTATGTTAATCCAGCTTTGTGACAAGATGATGTGATTTACAAATTTAATATGATGTAATTTTCAAAGTTGACAAATTTATGTTAATGTACGTTATGTTAAAATTTAGTATTTCAAAATATATATATATATATATATATATATATATATATATATATTAACATTATAAAATCATAAAATTAGAATTTTACAAATACTTTTATTTATTTTTAAAAATATTTTTAATAAAATAAATTTTTAAAATATTGTTAGTAACATTTATCAAAAAAAACTATCCTTCAAAGGTACAATTAAAATTTTCGAAAGGTACAATTACAATTCATTCATTCATTCACCAAACATTTTAATTTACACAAACACCCTATAAAAGGGGTCTGTATTTTCTAAAAATTAATGAAAATAAAAATTAAAAAAAAATATTATTAAAATATTCAAAATCTGAAAATAAAAATTTTTATAAAACTATTTGTGTATCTTATACGAATTTAGAAAATTTTATATTTAATTTTAAAAAATTAAAAATATTTTAAAAATTTGACATTCTAATAATAAATTTACACAAACCCCCCCCCCCCCCCGGTAACCTACTTTTTAAGAAAACATACCAAACTTTTCGAATTTTTTGACATGTGCAACCTCTGTGTTGATAATAATTTAAAAAAAAAAATATATGAAAAAAAATTATTTACCTTGAATGCATTTACGAATAAACTTTTCCCAACTTCTAAAATCCTCTTCGGGCGCCGATGATCGCGCTCGCGGCCGCGAACTCCCCAAGCAGCCACGAGATCATCGCTTCGCTCGCGTACACCGCCATCGGATGCGTTATCGCATCCATCGCCGTCGGCCGGCGTCGTCGGCGTGAAGAAGGTAGAGTGAGTGAAAGATGGCATTTGAATGCCAAAAGTGGTGGGATCATCAGTTTGCCTGCAATCCATTACAAAATCAACAAAGAAATGGCAAAAGAAAGGTGTCATCGTGGTACCAAATCTCGTCAGTAAAACATGCTGAAATGAGAAATGTCAATAGAAAGACGTAAAACTGATGCGAATCTAGAACCGAGCTAGGTGTTACATCTGTTCGATTACATTAAAGGGAGTCGCACAAATTTTCCTTCTACTTGACAGTGTTTATACCATGTTACATAAACCACAAACTACAAAGTCCGTCTCGGCTCTCACAAAAATTGCAAGGTGGTGGGGACTTTTTGAACCCACCACAATAACCAAGATGCCTTGGAGCACGGCTGCTACTGTAAATAAAGAACACCAACCACTGTCATATAATTTATTTAGAAACCAAAGAAACCAAGCTCAGTCGCCCTCTCCTTCTCAAACGTCTCAAAGTACTGGTATATGATCGTTACGGCAAGCAAGATTCCAGTTCCGGAACCGATGGCTCCCATGAAATCAGCCATAACCGTAAGCGCTCCGATGCACATCCCACCAAAGGCGGCTGCCGTGGGGATGTAGCGGTTCAATTCCTTCTGAAGATTTGATTCTCTGTGGCCTGGCATCACCATTTGTTGCTCCTGGAAATTAGTCGCACAGGTGAGAAATGGTGCAAAGCATGTGATATATCATACAAGAGTTCACAGCATGAGAGTCAACTTCAATTTCACCCAGTGGATTTGAAACAATTAGATGGGAAGGGAAGATATATCCTAAAGTTGTATGCAAACACGTTACTGCAACAAGACTTGGCGCAATCCAATTCGGGATGTACTTTGGGAATGTTGCTCCAATCAGACAACAATATCAGAATAACAATACTTTTACAGAAGATGTTATTATAAAAGTAAAGTTTTAAATATTTAAGATTTATAATAACGATAGAAAAATTATAGAGGAGGGCTTGGTTGTATTCTCAAGAGGGCAAAAGATATACACCAGTTACGAAAGAAGAATTAATTAGTGTGAAAGGAACAAAAAGAAGTAAAAAAAAAACTTAAAACTGCTTAGATAAGAATTGTGATAAAAAATTATAATTTATGTAATTTAACCATAGATAGAAATATATGGAAGAAAACATTCATATCAACGAACCCTACATGGTGGAACTATAACATAAACTATTGTATCATTCAGATAGAAATATCCACACAATGTAGCATTTGTCAGTGAGTGCTAGCACTGATTTATTCCTAAATATGTTCATTCTTCAAAAGCTGAACCAAGGATTATTTTCTATGCCAATATTTTCAATATGCTACCTTTTTACACAAAAGTTGTCAAACACAATGTTTTCAAGATGATGCTACAATGAGTAGTTTCTTCAATACGTCAGATTATTTCAGTAAGGTACTTCTAAATGTTTCGTCAAAAAATAGTTGTGGCAACTTCTTTAAACCTTTCACGTGTTACTATAATATGATAGCCCACACGATGAATAAAAATGTTTCTGTGCCAAAATTTCCAGCAGGGAAGAGATTTGTATGAAATCCAAATATCCAGCACCTGATTAGTGACAATTCAACATTTTGTAGCTTAAACAACAAACAGCAGGTATTATGTAATGCAAAAGTCAGTATAGAAATGATTGTTTATATGAAAATTTATGAATAGTGACACCATTTTGTGCAAAAACATGTGCAACAAGGAACCCAAGCACACCACAATAATTGTGATGTTTCACCCAAGGAATTCAACGTTGATTGTGATGGACTTTGTAAGTCGGAAAACCATCACACACTAAAAGTTAACATTTTAACGTCATGTTAGCTGAAAGATGGTAATAAATCACCTCTTAACAAGCTTACCATGCCATATATTTTGATGTTGTTTGAGAAAATAATATTGGGATTATTTGTGTAGTGGTAGATTTAGTCCTACATTGGTTAACTCATGTTTGTTCTCTCTGTGTAACCTCAATATATTGAGGCCTTCTGTTATCTTATTAAAATTAATTTCTACTTTCATCAATTTATTGTGTTTTAACATGATATCAAAGTTTAGGTTTTGAGAGTCAAAAAAAAAAAGAAATATTGGAAGGGAGAACCAAAACCCTTGTTGTTACCCTCCTCCCAACTACCATTAACATCAATAGCCATCCAAGATGCCCATTGCCGCTCAAACCCTAACCCATTGTTGTTGTCGACCTCTCTAGAAAATCTCTTCAAAACTCACCATCCACCCATATAAAGCCTTCCATTGTTGGGAAAGCTTGTCTTTTTGTTCTAGTTTTTTTAAGGCAAAGAATCAAGAAGTAAGAGAGGAAAGAGGGGCATTGATGGTTATTGACTTCGAAATCTTTCTAGCATCATGTCCTCTCAGCAAAATCATTACTATTGACACCTCATGTTTGAGGCCCCAAAACATTCTATTCAACTTTATTTTTAATGTTGTGGCCTTTTATTATTAAGTCATTGCTACAATTTGCAGGTGAAGATCACCCTTGTGAGGGGGACATTCAACTAGCTTTGGGCAGCTGACAATTGTGTTGACTTGATGGGTTGGATGGAATTTCCGTCCTTTTCACCTTATTGACTCTCCTATTTGTTGCTGTATTTTACTCCGATGTCTAATATTAACACCATTACACAATGTTGACATCATGCTGACGTCATCCCATGCCATCTTTGTTTTCCACTTTCAGACACCTGTTTTCCCAGCCCTCGTTCGAAGTTCTACCATACTTAGTTCATGGTCTACCAAAGTTCTCCAATTGTGGTCAGATCTTTGTCCATTTGTCGGCCTTCTCATTGCCTAGCTAGGTTGTCCTTCCATGTCATCTCCTATGCCATTCACATATAATTCGATAGTTTTTCGTGCCCTTTTCTCTAGTGACCCACCTTTCAACCCAAATTTTTGCACCATTTTCCCTGGAAGCCCATCTTTTGATTCAGTCATTCGAAGTTCTATCCCAATAGTCTGTGACATCCAAGTTTGGTCATTTGAGCTTTCACCCTGGAAGTTTGTGATCTCCTGGTCTGGTCATTTAGACTTCAATCTTAGTAGTCTATGACATCCTGGTCCAATCGTCTAAGGCATCAATATTGATTAAATTCTTTTTAGCCTAAGTTTAGGATGAATAATAAAAATGGAATATGAACATACTTTGGTGTTACATGTATCGACTGATTTGTTCAGTTTATTGTCCCCTAATCCATGCTCGATAATCTATGGTGCGGTACATATAGGTTATGTTTGCTAGTTTAATACTTTTAAATCAATATTTAGAACTTTGAAAGAGAAATTAGGCATCTCAAACTTATGCTTTTATATCAAAACCTTGGGTTTTAATTCATTATTTTTGCATTTTGTTAATTTAGATTTCCTGCATTTTATCTGCTTATTAATTGTCATATTATTTACATAATTTGGATTAGTAGCTAGTTCTATTATTTTATTTCTGTAATTTATTTTCTAGTCTCACCAGATTAAAATCCGGAGTTCGGGATAAAATTGTGGTTGCCAGAGGGAAAACCCCGATTTTGAGAGGAAACTTCTGGAAAATTTTCACAATTTTACTGGATTTAGATTCTAGTTGACCAAGATTGGACTCTGATTGTTCTGGAAATTAGGTTTTTCTGGATTTGTTTTTATTGATTTTCTGCAGCTTTCGTATTGTTTTGATTTATTAATTTCCCTTGGAATAAATTACACAATTGAACCTAGTCCTCGAAGGATCAACTCATATTTGCGAACATACTACTTTGAATGTCGTGCACTTGTGATTTATTAGAACTTCATTCTTCCAATCAGTGGTCAACCATAATTTGACCATTTTTCTTACTTATACAACATTGCTACTACTTCTAATACCTATCTATTGTGTATGCCCTTGTTCCATTTGCTATAATTTGCTTACATATAAATTTGCTGCAAGTTGGATATTCCAACTTGAAAGAGAGTATTAAAGAAAATAATATCAAGGTTATTTGTATTTGTGAGTTTAATCCTACATTGGTTGAGTCACGTTTTCTCTCTCAAATATAACCTCTGTATATAGAGGCCTTATGTTATTCTATTGAAATTAATTTCTACTTCCATTAATTTCTTAAGTTCCAACAGATGTCATGTTGACAAGTTAAAAAGACAACATACATCACAAACTTTCATGAATATGCATTGATGTTCAATTTTGTGGTTACCACATTAATGACTCTTACATATGTACATTTTAAAATGATTGTTTATCTAGATCGTAGGGAAGGCCATATTTAGTACACCATGAAATGTTTTCTTGCTGCTTGTTTGAATGGAGATTCAATCACTTAACAAGTAAAAAAATTCCTCGTTGACAATAATTAAATGATCAAAAGGGCTAAAAGAAATAAAGCATGAATTAAGCTTCTTGTCATTCTCCTAGATCATGACATGCAATTGCATCATAAAACTGATAATTTAGACATATTGTTCAAGAGGAAGAATATTCATTTTTTTCGGAATAATCAATCTAGGTTACTTAAATTAGTGGCATGTTTCTGAATTTATAATAGAAATGAACAAGCAAAAGATGTAACTAAATACTAAAGAAATGCTATAAAAGTTGATCATGTGACTTGAACACAAAGACATTGAGGCATAAAACAATACCATGCAGGAAAATAACATCACCGAAAGTACCTTAAGTTGCTTAGCTACGTCCCTTGCTGATGATCCAGACACCTCAATCCAGGTTTTTGAGAAAAGAGCACATGCAGAAAGCATGAAGACAATGTAGAAAAGTGCATGGAATGGATTTGCAGCCATATCCTCCAAGCTGCAAAAGGCTTTATTTGTTCAGCTCTAAAGAGAAAATTAAATGCCAAAATATGGGTAAAAAAGCTACTTGTTCACTCACCTGGATGGTGCCGTAATATAATAAGCAATTCCACCCACAGGAATAGACTGACCACCAGAATATTCAGATACTTTCCATTTTCCAAGCAAATTTACGAGGAAATTTCCACTGAACCTCCTGTACAGCAACTGTACAACAAAACAATTTAATGCTTGGAAAGATCACAAGACATTCTTCAGATTGTTCGTAAAAGGCTGTTGATATATGAATAGTGTTTGATTCTTTATGCAGTGTGCTTTATGGAGAGTCAAGTTGTAAAGCAACCAAGTTCTATACTTAGTAGATCTCCTGAATATACTTTTACCTGAGAAATGAAGTACAAGTTGGATACAAGAGCAGATTGTAATATGATGGGCATGTTAGATGTATAGAAAAGCTTGATTGGGTAAGAACCCTGCTGCCCTCGAGCATTCTTTGATCTCACAGGTAAGACAACACGGAAACCTTGAAAATATATAACGACAAGGAACACAAACACAGTGGCAAACAAATTTGTCACATTTGGAAGATTCTGACGATAGAAAGCCTCACGAAGTGCACGAACTTTGTCTGTTCGAGTTATGAGGAGATGGAACAAAGCAATGACAGCACCTTCAAATTCTGCACCTCGCCCACTGTTAATGGTTGTAGGGCTGAATGCTTTCCAGATGATATTTTCACTACATTGGCAATAAAAAATCAGGTTTCACTTTTCCAAAAGTGCATTATGGAGAATAATAGCAATGAAACAAGCACCCACCATATGTTTGTGGCAATGAACAAGGATATACCAGATCCAAGGCCATATCCCTTTTGGAGAAGTTCATCCAAGCAGATGACAATGATACCAGCAAAACAAAGTTGAAGAATGATGAGAATTGCATTTCCAGTTCCAAGTTGGCTGACACTGCCATACATCCCAGATAGAACATACGCAACGGCTTCCCCAATGGCAATTAAGATGCCCAGTAGCTTCTGTGCACCATTTCTGTGTGATTACAGTGATTAATTAGAGAAAAAGTTAATAACAAATTTCCACTTACAAAACGCAGACAACATATATACCAAAAATTTCAAATAGCTGGGAAAAGAATATACAGTATGTACATTTTACAAGCTATGGCTACAAGAAACATGGACTGCAATGAAGCAAACATCCATCTAAAGTTTGTTTCTGTCATATTCAACAAAAATAATCTTGATGTCAAAAAACAGTTATTATTGCACCTACAACACTTAATGGAGATTTGATTCTGAGAGAATGGTTTTAGCAAGGGCTCTAATCTTGCAACAAAGAGAAAGCACATAAAAAACAGATTTCTGATCAGCAAAACGCTTGTTGAAGTGTTTTTTTAACTTCTACTTGTGATTGTGATTTTTCCCTTTTTATTTTTCCAACATAAGGGTATCTCAATAGTAATTGTAATTTTTCATATACTTTCTTCTCATTTTAGTGTATTCTTAAAATACTTGCAAGTGCAAGAGTGTCCCATGCAAAACGGCGTATGCTAAAATACCATCAGTATTGGTCCAGATCACTGTGAAAAAACAACCATAAATTAATGATACATGAGGAAGTTCCCCTTTTATGAACTTTGTATTAGTAGTTAGCGGTGTTTTATCCCAATCACTTTCCCAGAGTGGAATGTAAATTTCCACTTCCCTGTCTGCAGGACCAACGCAGAGTGGCCATACATGAGGCATTTGACCAGCTGGTTTCATTATGGAAAAAGGATCTGATCATTTACCACCATCTAGTAATAAGCTAAGCAAGACTTGAAAACAAAATCTAAATTCAAAAATTAGCTTCAGATGATTGATAACCACTCAGAGAATATCAAAGTACTTCTGGAGAGAGCACAAGGGTACAGAAGATCCCAATATGCAGTAGTGCATTATATGACTAAAATTTCACAACATGCTTCAGTTTGTTTGATGTGCAACATAGCATTACTTGCATAATCCATTGTTTTCTAGTTAATAAAAACAAATTGAAGTTTATTAGGTATGACAATTTGAGTGCAATTGTCTGGAAACACTCACAAGAGGGCACGATCCTCACGAACACTGTTATCAACTTCAATGATCTTTGAACCAGCCAAGAGTTGCATGACTAGTCCTGAAGTGACAATAGGTGTTATTCCCAGCTCCATGACTGTACCACGATTTGACGCAAGGATAACACGCATCCAGTAGAAAGGGTCTGCCCCTGTTGTTGAATGTATACCATAAAGAGGGAGCTGACTGCAGACGAGAAAGATGAAAAGCGAAATAACAGTATAGATAACTTTCTCTCTGAACGGAATTTTTCTGTCAGCACTCTGAACTTCGGGCAAAAAGGCCAAAAATGGCCTAACAAGATGCAGCACCCTGAATCCTCCCGCCATCTTCCTGTTTCAAGCAAAGTAGATTAGAAGGAAATGCAGAGTGCAACACAATCGATACGACTATCCCACTAACTTCATATACGATTAACAGATATCTGCAAAGTCCAACAAAATGTTTCACGAAACACAAAAACTTGCAAGGATGGAATTCCACTAATTCCATGCTCTCCTTCACATAGAATTCCAGCAAACAACAAACAAACAGACAAAAGCACCTCAGAAGAAGAACAAAAAAAGCTTCATTTAACGATAACCGCACGGATCTGATCATTAAAGCATTCGTGAAACAAATTATGCACGCAGATCTACGAGAACAACGAGCTAAATAAGAAGAAGAAGAAGAAGAAGAATGCGGGAAGTGAAGGATCTGGAAGAAGAATGAGAAGGAGAGAATGCGCGAGAACTCACAACCAGCAGCAGCAGCAGCAGATACGGGAAGCGTGATGCTTGGGGACGAGGTCGGAACCCTAGCGCTTGCCACGGTACCGCTTACGAGGTATTTATCGATTTATTTAGAAGCGAAGGAGGCGAACGACGCGAATGCGAGCCGGAACGCCGCTGGAAGCGAACGGAAATAGCTGATGGCAGGAACTGCATAAAGGATGGTTTTTTTTTTTTTTAACTTCTAAAATTATTTTTAATATATTATAATTTTATATATTTTATTATATAAATTTTTATCATTTAAATTATTATATAATTCTAATTATAAGCTAATTATCTAATGATATTAGAGTTAATTTTCTAATGATGTATAATTTTAAGTTATTTATATATATATATATATATACAGGGAATGATTTCATAAACAATAAAAAAAATATTTAAGAAAATGATAATTTATTATAAAAATTCTAACAAAAATATCAACGATTTCCTAATCAATAAATGTGAAGAGATAAAAGTCATCTTAGAGTATTGAATATAATGGAATGTAAATGTGAACTTAGAAATATTAATTAAATAATAAGAATTACGATGCATATGAAAAATATGATCTAGAATTAATATAAATTATTAAATTAAGGTAACACTAGAAAAGTAACTTTAATGGTATTATTAGAAAGTATTTTTCTTAATATAAAATACACGACCCTTTACAAATTAACAATTAAAGAAAACTAAAATTTACAATAAAAATAGTTTAAAGAGACTAAAAGGAAGATAACACTGGATAAATAAAAACCCAACAAACTTCAAATGAATGAGATGACTTGTTAGTTTGAAAACAAAAAGGAATAGATATATCTAGGAAAATTAAAATCTCTAAGTATCTGTTATTTTCTCAACTCTAACTTTATACAAATTCTTATATATTATCATTATCATATAAACTTTCATATATAAGATTTTATCTTATAATTTATTATGTAACTTTATTATTATTTATAAAATTATTTTTAAATTTAATTCTCTACCATTATTAAAACTAAAATTAGATAAACAAAACGAAAACTAAATTTTATCTTTCAATCACGTCCGACTCGAGTTTCATTTCTTACACCAACACTAATCTCATTTACATTGAACTTCATTTAACAACTTTGAATTCTCACCTACGAAAACTAAAATCCTGGAACAAACAAATTAAAGTGAAAACTACTAACAAAATCGAGTTGATAACGTCAAGATCTCTAGAGATGTGAGTCAACGATGATGTTGACAATTATGTTTATTATAATAATGAGTTGATAATCAGGTTACGTCAATTATGATTATATTTGTATAAATATTTATATATTATTATTATTATTATATAAAATTTTATTTTATATATAATTTTTATTAACATTATTTATAAAATTAATTTTAATTTTAATTTTTTTATAATCAAAATAAAAATAAAAATTGAAGCTTTATCAGCTAACAAGATCTATGCTATTATAACGACAAAATGACAAGTGAGTCAACACGAACGTACGGAACGTTGACAATTGAGTCAAGTAAATCATTTGTTATGACAAACATATTTATAATCGCGTCATTTAAGTTCGATTTTCTATAATAAATGCGGACGCAATTGAATCATATTCTTTAATTAACTAAGACATTTGAAATTTTATTATTGTATGTTTTAAATTTTGATTATAAAAATTTAAGTTCTGTAGGCCATCACTCTAATAATTAAACATTATTTTAAATGATAAAATTATTTTTTTATATGAAATTATTGTTAATTTATAGTTTATTGCTAGATTTTGATGGCTTATAATTATATTACATTGTATATGTGATTAATCAAATTCTAATGTTGCTGGTATGATTTGAAATTTTATCTAATTCTAATAAACTTACAAATATCTTTACATTAAATTTATTTTTTATTATTTTTACACGTAACTATAACTACATGCCAGATGTTTAAAAAAACTTCACACTATTCTTTCAATGTGAGTTCAAAACTTAATAAATATTATAAAATGTCTATAATAGTGATGAATGCATTTTGATCGCAACTTTAATTACGGTATATATATTTGTTAACGTCTAACTCTAACTTCAATGTTTGATAATAATTAATGATGTATTTGTTTAAGTGATGTAACGAGGTAAAGTAGGATTTACGTTATTTTTAAAAAATATATGATTTACGAGGTAAGTATTTTGATATAATTTTTAAAATAAAATATTAAAATTATTTGCTAAATATTAATATAAAATGTTATAGTAAAAAAATGAAAGTATATAATAATTAAGTTATAAACAAATAAGGTATAAAAAAGATTTGTGTTTTTAAAAAATACAAAAAATAGTAAAAAAAATATAATATAATAATTTAAATTCTTTATTCTTTTCTATACATTCTAAAAGTACAAATCTTTTATAAAAGTAAGTAGCAAATATGGTATATATCTCTGTCGATAAATTTCAATACCTTTAATATTATTCAAACTAATTAAAAAAATTTATAGCATTTTTTGGTTGTCTAATAAATTATTTTATACGATTATTTTTTATTCTTTATGTATTTATTTATTGGCATCTCTTGAAAAAAAAAAGGACATTTATTTATTTTATCAAATAAAGTAACGATGAAAGTGATTTTTAGTAATTTTTTATGTGAAAAAAAATATATTAAAGATCTAAAATTTGCTTATATTAGAGTATTTTCGATAAAAACATCTCGTTCCTTTTATGCAGCTCCTGGTGCCTCTGCGACCAAACCCGCCATGGCGGCCGCTGCCGCAGTGAACGTCGTCGAATCCATCTCCGCCGTCCTCTTTCTCCTCCTCGCCCTGGCCCTCGCCGTCGCCCTCCTCTTCCTCCCCAATCCCTCCTCCCGCCCGACGCGCCGCAGATCTCTCCACTCCACCACCAGCTCCTCCTCCTCCTGCACCACCCTCCTCTTCCACCCCAATGGCCTCCTCGACTACTCCTGCCTCCTCCACCTCCCCTTCCTCCTCCCTCTCCTGCTACTCTTCCACTTCGTCCTCCTCATCCACACCGCCTCCCTCCACTTCTCCCCGTGCGTGTCATCACTCGTTTCCCGCCTCCGCCTCTCGCCCTCCATGGGCGCCGCCACCCTCCTCGCCCTCGGCAACGGCGCTCCCGACGTTTTCGCGTCCCTTGCCGCCGTTCGTTCCGGTCGGACCAGGACCGGATTGGGAGCGATCCTTTCTGCCGGGGCCTTCGTATCTGCGCTCGTTGTCGGGCTGATCGCCGTCTACGCCGCGCCCTTTGCCGTCGACCCGGCTCCCTTCGTCAGGGACGCCTTCTTCTACCTGCTCGCCGTGTCGGGCCTGTTCTACGTGTACCTTAGCGCTGAGATCTATTTGTGGCAGTCCGTGGGGTTGGTCGTGTTCTACTTGTTCTTCGTTGGATTTGTGTTTTGGATGGATTTAGGCGTGGATGTTGAGAATGTGGGGGAAAAGGGGGTCGAGATGGGGCTCAAGGACACCGAAAGGAGTGATCCGGAGTATGGAGGTGGTGGTGAGGGGGAGGGGGCTGAGCTCAATCTTCGAGTTTTCTGCTCCTGTCTCTGGAAGGTGCGTTTATTTCTTATTTGCATTGCCTTTGTAATGCAGTGTATTTTTGTATCTTTCATCGTTAGTCGATTGCGCTTGTTTCATTATGAGAGAGGATTTGACGTGCAAGAAATTTTTAAACTTCCTGAACCCAATTTTTTGGCTTTCTCAGCCTTTTGTGTGGCATACACAGAATTTAAAGAATTCATAGATGATCATTGGTCACATGTTTGACGTTATTTGGTTAGGCAGACTGCATAAGAGCAAGTCAATCTTGAACCAACATAAACGAGGTATTTCTTTTGTTTCCCAATTTAAGTTAGTTGGTAATAAATAACAATGGGAATTTGATTAAAAATTGCTGAAATGTGAATATCCAACTTAAAATCAATTGCAACAAGTAGAGAGTTCTATCTTAGAGTTGTCAAGGCAACTCATCATGTCTGATTATGATGAGAACCATTCCAAGCATTTTTTTGCTTTTTTATTTTTTTTATTTTTTTAGCATTTTTTGTGTCTTAACCATGGTGTGTAAGTGACTGAGTTATTTTATGGGTTGAATGAGGCATGAAAATTGAGCAAAGAAAAGTAAAGTCAACACATGAAGAAATGTTGAACTAATTTATGCAAATGTTCCTTGAAATGTTGGAGATACATAATTCTGATGTGCTCGGTGTGTCATTAGGGCTATGGTTTATCGCCCATGGGATTGATTAAATCCAAGTTGTAGTTTCCTAAGCTAAAGCTTAGAAAAATTCTCATGGGATTGATTAAATGCAAATCTGGGTGTTATGGATGAGCCTATCATGCAAATATTAAGAGTGGCAATATTTGATTGGATAAAAATGATTTTTGGAGATAAATATAGCTTGAGATAGGTTCTAATCTAAAGACAAGGGTAATGTGATTTAAAGGCCAATTTGCTAGTTAATTGGCCTACCCTACATGCTTGTTCTAAGCTTTTTAGTTTAATGCAACTAATGAAGTTCTAAGGTCTTCCTTAGATGCATAAATAGGTAGCACAACAAATGAGCATCTCAACATTATTTCATTTTGCATTACACATGACATATAAAAGATGCATGATATGATATGCACTAATGCTTATGAAATGCACCCACTAAATAAGATTAAATTACTTTAGCCTTGTTATTATTTGTGCTTGGTTGTTGTTATCTTTTTACATTTTTATTATTCATTGTTTGTTTTATTTGTTTGGTTTCATTTTTATTATTTACTTGGGAAAAGAAATTGGTGGGGCAACCATAGAAAAAGGCTCAAGGTGCCCAAAAGATTGTTGTTTGATGATTTTTAATATTGTGATATTGTTGCTTAGTTATTATTCTTGTTGTTGTTATTATCATTATTTGAACAATCAACCGTAGTGAACAATCAAAGGTGGAGGAGAGGAGTGCAAGTTTGGACGTTAGAGTGCAAGTTTGGACGTTAGAGTCCAAAGATGTAGAGATGAGAGAATAGTCCATAAGACCTTGGAGGTATAGGTGGGAAAGAGATTTAGATGTGTAATTTGCTCACTAATATGTAATTGAGGTTAAATAATCCTCAACGAATGCATCTGTATAGGAGAAGAAAAAGAGGAGAGGAGGATTCTTAAATGATCCTTGTGGAAGAAAGGAATTGTGTATGCATTATGATCCAAGATGAGACAAGATAAGGGGAGAGATTGGGATGAATTTTAGATGAGAGGGAAGATAACGAAGAAGAGACTATATGCACTATATAATACCCATACCAAGGTGAGGAGATGATTTGCTAAAATGTATTATGGATGTCTTATGGTTTAGGCCTTTTAGGGAACATCATAAACAATTTAACTTGCATGTAGACTGATGAGGATGACTACAAATATAAATGACCTTTTAATAGGATTAGAGTTGAACATGCTACAACTTATTTTAATTCAAGAACGGGATAAAGACTAAATGAATGTGCATGAAGTTTGAGAACCACTGCAGGATTGACTTGATATAAATTGAGTAAGAAAGTGACATGCAAACGGTATTCAAACCATGCAAACGGTGAGCAGGCAAACTACAACTACAGTAATTCTCACAAGCACGAATAAAACAATGACATGATCTAGTGAATGGATAAATCCAAATGACTTAAACCATGCTCTAAGAATAAGAGTGCATAATTAGTAAATTCTTGTGAACCATGCTATGAAATGAGCTTTGAAAAACAAAACAAGGGGGTGACTTATATTTATTCTGAAACAATAGAAAAATCTAAGCAATCTGAACAAATCAATCTTCTAGAAATAGGATCAAATAGTGGAGATTAAACCCCATGAAACTGATTGGAAGACTGAAACCAAATCAATATCACAAGTGAGGAACTCAACTTGTGTGAGCTTGGAAAATGATCAGAAGTGTTTTAGTGCAAAAAGGGGGGAGCTTACACATGCTTAAAGGAAACATTCTGGAATGTTGGATGCTAGGTTGTTTGTTGCCAAATGGAATCACTGATGAAAACATGGAGATGCCAAGCAAATGAACTAAGAGAACCCTTGCTTAGAATCAATCTTCAAAGTGGGGTGAAATTTGTTGTCATTTTTTTGCATCTACAAAAGGTTCAAGTTGGTACAAATTCTCCCAAATGTTTTATTTTTCTTTTATATTCCATACGTTTTAGTTCTTTAACATCTCTTTCTTACTTTTTATCCTTAACCATTGTTTCTATTGTGGAGTCAAACATTGACACATGTTGTTGAAATTTTTTTGACACGTCATTTTTTTGGAAACTTATAGACAAGACATTAAAACCAATGCCAACATGATAATTTTGTTTAGACATGATGTTTCAATGTTTTTCTTCTCCTTGTTTGCACTCAAATGCCATCAATATGTCAAGTTTACCAACACATGTTTTTAAACTCATTGGAGTTTGTCACAAAATTGAAATTGATTTCTATACCCTTTCCATCTCTTCTTGGTACTTGTTCTTGATTGCCTTCTCTTTTTTATTTCTATTTTATGTTCTTTTTTTCCCAATTTTTCATGCAAATACATACGTTTATTTCTTCTTGATCTTAAATGCATAAAAGTTCGTTGCATTTTTATATTTCACATTTTCTATCCACACACATGCAAAATAAACTATATGTACTACTAAAACCCTTTTTATTTGTTTGATAATTTTTAATATTCTGTATTGTATAAGATGATTAGGACTAAGGTATGTATAAAATATGCTGACATCAATATTGTACATTTTATGCATTATATTTTATATAATATTTGATTAAATCATCATCTAGTCAAGTGAATGGATCATTATTGTCATTTTACTGCATTTTTTCTTTTTATAATTTATGGTATTGCTTCAATTGGGCTATTGTCTCATATTTTCATATCTCTCCTTGGAGTATACAATTAGCTGATTGCAATTTCTTTTTCTGGGTAAGTAATTGCAGTTGAAAAATAAAAATTGTATTTATATTTTTATGGTATTGCATTTAGTTGATTGTATGTAAATTCATAGCATAAGTTTTCCTATATCTTTGATCATCTACAATTTTTCATGTTCTTTTTTTTTGGTATTATGCACCATCTACCAGTTATCACGCTTAATTCTTTTATTGGTCTAATGGTATCTTTGTACGTACTTGGCATTTAGTTGATTTCACTTTATTTGTTTTTAGACAGATATCGAAGGTATGGAAAATTCCAATTTCAATTCTTTTGAAACTCACCATCCCATCTATATCACCTTCTCAGTGGAGTAGGTTCTATTCCTCATCTAACATTGTTCTCTGTCCTTTGATCCTTCTATATGCATTTCAGTCCTTCATACCATTAGATCATCCAATCGTATTCCTTATCCCACAAGCTTGTTTTCCCCTTTGGTCTGTCACCCTATTTGTGAGTGTCTGCCTTGGAGTAGTGCACTATATTCTTGAAAGGGATCCCCCAGAAACTCAGATGATACCAGAAACATTGATTGCTTTTGTCATGAGTGCCTTTTGGATTTCTACCATGGCGGGAGAATTACTCAACTGTCTGGAAGCTATTGGCACCGCACTGGACTTGCCCCCTACACTTCTAGGTTTGACGGTACTGGCATGGGGGAACTCAGTAGGGGATCTTGTTACTGACGTGGCAGTTGCCAAGGCAGGTCAGCCAGCATTGGCAATGGCAGGTTGTTTTGCAGGGCCAATGTTTAACATGTTGGTTGGTTTGGGCACAGCCTTGGTGATTGAGACGTACAGAGTGTACCCAAAAGCTTATGAGCTCCGATTCCACATAAGCATCGTTGTTGCATTTGTGTTCCTCTTGTTTAGTCTAATGGGTTCTCTCTTGGTGGTGACCTGGAACAGATTTCGGGTAACTAAATTTTGGGGTTTCTGCTTGGTTGTTCTTTATCTTCTTTTCACTGCCACGAGTTTAGCCATTGCCAAGTTTTCTGGGTAAGTGGTGCATTTTTGAACTATTCCCAGCTTTTCCGATGGAGCTTGAATTGTCAATAGAACGTTGCATTTGTCCATAAAGGAGATCAGCAATCTTTAATGACTGCTGATCAGTTTTTGAAGGTATGATATAAGCCAGATGCTTCCAAATACTTCATGCCATGCTTTCATTTACTTCTCACCAAGGACAATACGGCCGAGAAAATTCACCTGGAGAGATCAAGATCAAGTTTGGGAATCTATTGACTATATGATTCAATGAACTCAAATGTCGCCAACATGAATGCAGAATTGGAAGTCAGCCACGGCATTGCAGGGCTTGTAAATAACTTCTAGCGCTATATGAATGTACCTTACAAATAAACAGCACCATTTTTCTGTGTTACAATGGTTCTCCATTTCGGATGTGAAGGTTAATTTTTCATTCAACTCAAAACTCATTGTAAAGGAACAGAATGAATCTGATGTTCTTTCAATCTGAAAGGAAATCTTGGCTATTACGATGATTAAAAATTTGAATATGGTCAGCAAACGTTAGTTTCATTATGTGATGCTTGATATTGATATATTTTTTCCCCTGCATTTGTCTACCCTGCCATGCTATCTCTTTGGTTGTGCCGGCCATGTCAATCAAATTGGTGCAGTCCGTTTCTGATCTGATTTAGCAGAGTCGATGGTTAACCGGATCCATGGATTCTCCAGTGTTATGTATTGATTTGGATGTTATTTATCTTCTGATCGATGCTTGGAAGATAATGATGGGCTACGCCGGAGAAGTGGAAAATGTTGCCATGGTGAGAATCTTGTTTTGACCGTTATTTTGGATCTATTAAGTTTTCATATCTGGCACCTCATCTTGGGTCTTTTGCAGGCTTCATTGTCGCTGATTAGGCAGCTGACGTTTCTTTGCTTATTTCTCTTATAGGGTGGGGCAACAAAATATTCTCTGGAGTTCGTATATCTATTTTTTGAGAAAGATTAGATGTCTTGATTTGCTATCCTAAATTTTCTTGCATGGTATCTGTTTTTTGGGTCTATCTGACTGCTTGTGATTTGACGTGTAAAGCAAGTTCCTTCACATGTCCAGATAACCACAACGCGGGCTTCTCAAGCTGGTGGCGCCAAGCTGCCCAGAGAGGTAACGCGCTTTACATCACTGACCAATTCCACACATTTATCTCAACTGAGATCTACAATTTTTGGGGCCATGCTTAATCCATCGGTTTCTAGGGAGGTGGGAATAAACACACAAGTCAATCTACAATAAAAGAAAATCGCATTGCATTACGGTGAATGAATAAATAAATATGTGCTTATCAGCTGTGGAGTTGTAACCTGCTGCTGATGGAGCAGCCTTGCAATATGTATGTATTGTTTGTTTGGAATTCTAACCATTTTAGTTTTTTTTTGGGAGCTGTACTTTTGTAACTTTAAATTGAAATTGCATGAGAATAATTTCAATTTGAAATTATAAAAGTACAATTTTTACTTAAAATTAAAATGACAAACAAATGCTACCGTAATCTATCATTCCACGTGTGTGGGTCCTCTTGAATCGGGGAAGTGTGTGGATCTGATCTATGCCTTTCTGCGCCCCTTGCTTGGAATCTACAGATCAAAGACTTGAGGTGGTGGTGCCACAGGACGTAGGAATATGACTTCCACAGCCGACCACAAAAGATCGAAGCATACAGCGTAGATGTGTGGCCATCACCAATGCTACTCTGTGGATCGCATTTCTCTGGGTCAGAGAGAGATTTTTTCAAGGGAATTGACTGGAAAAAGGTACATGAATTTTACGAGTTGATTCATCTCACGTAACGTGGTTACCTGCGACATGATGCAATTGGTATTTAATTTAGTGGGCCATGTTGGATTCAATTTTAGAGATGATTTTGAGGTTCCTCTGGTTAAAATCCATTAAAATAATCATTTTCTTTGAAACATAAATGCATGCATGTGTTGCAGGCTTATCAATAGAACGTTGAAATTGAAATTATTTTCTTTTTCTTCTTTTTTTCATCTTTTTTTTGGATATACCCTAAAATTCAGAAAATTAGATTTTTTTCTGATGGACAACAACATGGCACTTTGGGTACTTGTCAGGAACAATCTCCAAGTGGAACTCTCATCCCATCCTGTGGCAGATGTTTTTCCACAATTTCATGAGCTGGGAAAGTGGAGATCACAAATATATTGTGGTTATTCTTATCCAATAACCGCTCTCCTTCCCTCTACACCACAAAATCACTCTGACCAATTGATCAGAAGAAAGAAGGATAAGTGGTATGCAAGATTATGACAAATCACTTCAATTTTTTAGAAGAGCTTGATTTCTTGATAGATGACAGTTTTATCATGGGATATATATTTTGTGCAGAGACAATTTTCTCTGCATGGTTTTGATATGTTACACTTTGTTTTCATGTCATATCCCTGTTATTTCCAATTAGTTCGGCTAGTGCTCCTGCAATCTAATCAATCCCGTGAGATTAGTTTTTCCTACACATGTTTAGTAACGATCTTTCAATTTTAACTTTAATTTTGCAAAAAAATTTATATATCGTTATCATTGCATAATTTTTATATACAAGTTTTTATTTTATAATTCACTGAAAACTTTAATTTTATTTAATAATAAGATTCAACTTCTAATTATTCACAATATTTAAAGTTAAAACATCTTGTTACTAAACATACTCTTAAGTATCGTTTAGAAATAAGCATAACAACTTCAGTAAAGAGTTATAATTTTGTAATTTTAAATTAAAATTATTTTTAATTAAAATTATATAATTTCATTTTGAAGTTAGAGAAGTATAACTTTTCAGTGGTGGAACAATGATGAGATCCTTATGCATGTTAACGTTTGATTGACCATCACATCTTCATCCCAATTCTCATAATGGCCTTGAGTCCTTGTAATTTCTGGACAGTGGTAGTCAAGGTCTAAGAAATGCTTGGTATCAATTATTTAATCTGGTATGTAAAAAATGTGCTAACGTTATTTCCCAAAGCTAAACCAAATGTATGTTTCATATGCCAGTTCAATCAAAAGGACTTTATTCTCAATTGTGGAAGTGCCAAAAATCAATGAAGTTATTGCAATCAATAAATAAGTGATCACTACGTATCTTCTTTATAAATATTACAATAAGAACAAGTGAGATTTCCTTGTCAATCCTTTTTGATTTATCTTCTTTGCAAATGATATATATAATAAGAACAAGTGAGATTTCTTAAAAGTTTTCTATTTAGTTAATTAGTGAGATTATATACAATTAGGCGAGAGAGAGAGAGAGATACGTCAGAGGCAAAGGAAGAGGTACGTCAGATGTGGACAAGTACAATAAAGAAATTTTAAAAGTAAAAGATCACATGTGGAACCTTTTATGATTTCACAGACAAAGAATTTATCAATTCAATTTTAATAAATTTTATGAATACAAACAAACTTCAAGTTAGAATATATATTTACTTGGAGGAGGGCTCTTGATACATAAAAAAAATCATTCTCAGATCATTTATTCAATGAATCACTTTTTTTTTAAAAAAAAATAACTTGAATTAAAAAATAAGGGAGAAGATAATTTCATGATTAATTAATACTCTTCACTTAAATTCTATGAGATTTATTATTGATCTATGCTAATTAACACATGTTTTAACTTGCCTTGTTGAATATATTTTTCTTCCTTAAACCTTCCAGTTATGCCAATTTTTGATACGACAAAAGCGTAAATGTTGATATTTACGGTAAAAATCATTGTACGTATCGTTGATGCACGTGTGAGATTTAATCATAATCATTATTTTTTTCATATAAACTTTATACATGATCCAAACTTTTTACTTCATTTTTCAATACAAAAGAATATTTGTACTTTTAAAAATGATAAAAAAATAATTAATAAGAAATAGTAACAATTTTAACTTACTATTTTATCATTTTACACAATTTTTTATCATTTCAAAAAACATAAATTCCTCTGAAATGACTGTTGATCGATGCACAAATAAAAAAATTATTAACAGATTAGAGTTTTATCTATCATTTAATCAATAGATTTTATTTTTATTTAACAAAAGTGTAAATATTGATGTGGTAAAAATTATTATGAACATTGATGATGAGTATCTAAATTTTATCTGATGAAACCGTTATATATATTTTTTCATATAAACTTTGCACGCGAATTAAATTTTTCGATTTCTTTTTATTGCAAACACCTACAGGAAAAACGAACTCCCTTAATTTTGTAATGCATTAAAGGGGAGATTATTAAAAAAATTATATTTTTTTATCATCATTAATCAATAGATTTTTATCAATTGTATTGTATTTGTATCCTAAATACAATACAATTAAACGTAACATTTCTGGATGTTATTATTTAAATTCACAGATAATAAACTAATTTCACACACACACATACATATATATTTAAAATCATACTTTTCCATGGATATGATGATTATTAAAAAATCACAGATAATAAATTTTTTCATTATAATTATTTAAAAAATAATATATATTTTTTTTCATTTCAAAAATTATATTAACTTAAAAAATATAAACTCCTAATATAATCAACGTAACAACGACGGTTCATTCGTTTGCAACCGTAAAAATAAATTAAATAATAAACGGTACTTCATTCTTTCGCCTTTCGCCGGCAAATGGCAGCCTCGTAATAACATTTTCTCAGGAGGATTGAGAAAAAAAAAAGTAGAGAAAAAAACCAACATCACAGGCCAAAAGAGTGTGAAGAAACGAACGTTAAGAGTGAGAACTGAGAGAGAAAGAGAGGAAGAGAAGAGATAAGTGTTGAGAGTGTTCAAATATTTTAAAGAGATTTTTTTATTAAATTTATGATTTTTATTAAAAAATTTATTAATATAGTAAAATTATTTTAAAATAATTATTTTAAAATAATTATTTTTAATTTTTTTTTAAATTATTTAAGTGATACCTCACTGGTTAAAAAGTTAGAAGATATAAGATATTGAAGTGTTTAAGTGATACCTACCACGTCGTAGAATTATCTTAAAATAATAATTTAAAAAAAAATTGTTAAAATGATATATTAGTAGTTAAAGAGATTTCTTGTTAAACTTGATATTGTTTAAGGTTAGTTTTAATTAATTTTAAGATGTAGATAGAGTTAAAGTTGAAATTAATTTTGTAAATAAAGTTAAATTTGTATGATAATTTGGTGAATATTTATATGTTGTTAATAATAATGTTAAAAATAATTTTAAAAGTTATTTTAAATATAATTTTTAAAATTTTATTAATATAATAGAATTATCTTAAAATAATAATTGTTTTTAAAAAATTACAGTGCTGGGCTCCGGCGCTATAAATACGAAGCGCCCCCATGTCCTCCGCCCATCGTCATCGCTACCTGTGGGCTGTGGAGAGAATCGAAGATGTTGGCTGTGTTCAGTGGTGCGGTGGTGGAGGCGCCGGAGGAGCTGGTAGTGGCCGGAAGCCGGACGCCGTCGCCGAAGACGACTGCGTCGACGTTGGTGAACAGGTTCGCGGAGGTCAACCCGGGGGCGGTGTCGGTGAGGATCGGCAGTGGCGACGCCGTCCTGGCATACTCCCTTCAGAACTGGTCCATCTTCAACCCAAGGTGTGTATGTGTGTGTTGTTTGGTTGTCGTGGTGGATTCGAGTTGCTCAAAAAGATTGGGTGATGGCGGCGGCGCAGGTCGTTTGCGGCGAAGGACGACGTGTTCTGCCTGTTCGAAGGGGTGCTGGACAACTTGGGTAGCCTGAAGCATCACTACGGCCTGTCGAAGAACGCCAACGAGGAGCTGCTGGTGATCGAGGCCTACAAGGCGCTCCGGGACCGGGCTCCCCACCCTCCCAGCAACATGCTCGCCCACCTCAACGGCAGCTTCTCCTTCGTCGTCTTCGACAGAACCACGTCCACCCTCTTCGTCGCAACCGTGAGCACCGCCACCACGACCTGATCCTTCTGCCAATGGGGGAAGATGCTCTCTGTTTCTTCTTGGCTTGCTGATGAATTTGGTGGCTGGTCTACCAGGATCCCGATGGGAAGGTTCCTCTGTATTGGGGCATCACCTCCGACGGATACGTGGCCTTCGCCGGCGATTTGGATCTGCTGAAAGGGGCGTGTGGCAAGTCCCTTGCCTCCTTCCCTCAAGGTGCTCGACAGATTGCCCCACTCACCCATTCCTCCTCCTCCTCCTCCTCCTACTCCCTTCATGTTTGATTTCGCCAATCGCAGGTTGCTTCTACTCCACGAGCTTTGGTGAATTGAAGAGCTACGAGCACCCCAAGAACAAGGTGACTGCTATTCTCGCAAGAGAGGAGGAGATCTGTGGTGCCACTTTCAAGGTACAACCTGCTCATCTTCCACACCACCTTCCTCCCGATCATCAACAATGCTTTCCCCCATCTCAAATCATGCCTTCGCTTTCTCCTTTTCCTGCAACACAACACAGGTGGAAGGATACGCGGCTCCCAAGTTGAATGCTTTCCCTTGAAGAAGCCTTCTCTCCTTGCCACCATGAGTAGTGTTTATAACCAGCTGGTGCTTGCATGCCTGTGTTTGCCCTTCCCTCCATGCCACTGTGTGCTGCTCCTCCTCCTGCAACTCCTTCCTTGTGCATATGTTTCTCTGCTGTACTATGCTGTAACTTTGACTCTGGCCTCCATCATCATAAATTGCAGGATCTTGCTTCCATATTTTTATTTCACGAGGACTTTTAAACATTTCAACCGTAGTTATCTGCGGTATAAAAGTAGTTTTACAAACAACGTTATAATTATATATGAAAAATTATATATAAAAATTTGTATAATATTAAAATTAATTAAAAAAATAAAATTTAAATAAAAAGTATCTTGGGAGATTTGTATTTATTAGAAATAAGTGAAAATGAAAATTTTAAAAAATTATTATCGCAATATTTAAAATTTAGAATATTTTAAATTTTTTTAAAATTAAATATAATTTTTTTTATATTTTCATAAAATGTACAAATAATTTTATAAATTTTAATAATAAAAAAATTTAAATATTTTATTTCATTAATTTTCAAAAAATACAAATCTTCCTTTGTGAAAGAGAGAGCAAAAGAGTCGAGTACAAATAAGTTAGGTAAAACAAAATTTAAGAGAGTTAACAAAATTAAGATTTACTGCATCCAGTAAATGGCGAAAATATAAAATCAAAGAATAGTGATAAATGTATAAAAATATTATTTTTTTCAAAATATTTGGCGAAAAATGGTAGAATGTAAAATTTATGTATGTGTACATTAAAAAATGACAAAAAAATCTGACGTGTAATTTTAACAACGATAATTTTTTTAAGATATCTTATAAATAAATAATAAATGATAATTATAAATAAATAAAAATACAAAACAAATTAATAATATGACATATTAAATTTTCTTAATAAATAACATTCATGGATATTCATAAATAAATAATATAGATTTTTAATAATTAATAGCAGCATCCTCTTTTACATCATCCCTGAATTTACGTGTACAGTCAAGGTGTGTGGGGAGAAAAAAAATTTAAAATAATGTTAATTATTTATCATTAACGCCCACAACATTACAACAATTACTCTAATGCCTAAATTTGTAGTTTTACCATTTTTGTTATGATTTACTCACAAGAATCACAAGATACACAAAATACAAATGAATTTACAAGTAATGAATGCATTTGTTTCTGGTAGTCGTAAAGAATTGAATTTAAGAGTAGTTTCACAGATGATGTTGATATTGTATAATAAATTATAAGATAAAAATTTATATAAAAACATTTATATAATAATAATAATAAATAAATTTTTTTAATGAATTGAAACTTACCATCCTCAAACAATACCTAAGTAAAAGGGAAAAGATAAGGTTTAAAGATGAAAAAAAAGTTGCAAAGCACGGAAAGAACTAAGGTTTGACTAAGAATCTGATGAAATAAAATTTCATAAGGAATTTTATATACATGTATGAATAGAAGTGAGAGTCTTATTTTGAATATTGTGATGATTAATGAATAAAGTAATATATATTTTTATATATTACAAAAAGTAATATATTTTAATTACGATTGTCTGAAACGATCAGTTGAACATTATAGCCGTTGCGTGCAAAACTTACGTGTCTGCAAGGTCAAGTGAGGGCATAGGATGAGAGACGTGTGTGAAGCTTACATTACGAACGATTGTTGGGTGGTGGTTGAAAGAACCGACATTGAGGGTTGGGAACACATGTGCAGACGAAAGATGGATGTAACTGGTAAATTTAAACAAGAGTGCGAGAGGTCGAGCTTAGGCACGAGATGAGAGATGTGTATAGGGTCGAGCTACTGATAGTAGGTGGGGTGGGTGGCGGGATGAAGGGAATGTACTGGAGGTTGCTAACGCGGATGGAGGGGAGGAAGCTGTCAGTCTTGCAGACAGGTTGGGAGGAACGTGCTCGTGGTTGTCGATCTTGTGGACACGGATGGAAGGGAAGTGAGAAAAATGTTGTGGTTGGGAAGAGTTATTTTGCGAAGAAAGAACATACATCAAATCAAAATCTTGATTTTTGTGATATAGCAAATTTTTTTGTTTGTTAATATATACCATAGATTATATGATACATAGTTAAAAATAGTAGTGTATAGCATTTAAACATTGCAACAAACACAGTTTAAGACATTATGTTTATTGAAGACAATCGTGGCTGATGACTCATCTTGTTTGAAAGGATTGCTAATTTTCCTTTGTTTCTCTTTTTAACCAAAGAGAGAATGAACATGACTAATGAAAAACAAATATTCCATCGACAAAATAACACCTCTAGTAACAAAATATGTATCATTTATTATTAAGAGAAATTGAAAAATTTTCCAAGAATTTTCATACCTCCGTCCGTAGTCACAAGTAGTATTGGGTTCAAATCTGACATTTAATTCCAAAGGACTTTTAATTTTATGAAATAAGTTGAAATCCCTTACCGATCTTGAGTAAAAATTAATATTTTATACCTAAGTTGAAAAAATAAGAATAATTACTTAATTGACCAAACTTATGTACAAACTTATTACATCTTGACCATCATAGTGCATCTTGGGTTTATCCACAAGATCTAACATCGTCATCATCTCATGAATGAATTCGAGTTTATTCTTGGCGTCCA
>JAMKPZ010003564.1:0-36582 GCA_024699675.1 Amphibolis antarctica
TAATTTATTATTTTAATATGTTGGAGTAAGTGATTAATAAATTATTTAAATCAATGACTTAAATTTTTGATGAAGTGATAAAATATTTGTGTGGTTTTATATTTTATATTTTTAATTAATTGATTTAATTATTAAATCTATCTTCAATTTATTTGTGAAATATTCTTATAATTTGTAAAATCCTTAATGAAAATATTAGGGTGTATTTGATTTTTAATTAATTAATTTTGAATTAAAAAATATTTTGATTAAATATTAAGTCATAAATTTAAGTAAAATAAAGTAACTTGTGGGCTGGCTACTGTGTGCTTACCTGGAACCCAGACTCGGCTAAGTGGGGGTTGATAACAAGTTTTACCCATGGCTGGTTGTAACGCTACAAATTTTACTCTACATCTAGTCGTAACGTTACGAGCTTTACTCTACGGTCAACCGTAATATTATGAATTTTACTTTATAGCTAGCCTAAATAAACAAAAGTGGAAATAACGGCACTTCCGTCGAAAAACACCAAGTTCTAGCAGAAGTTCCATTTGGGCAACCGTTGAATCAGGGGAGAGCTGGGGAACTGGCAGCCGGGGACGTGTACTGGCTTTCGAGCCGGCTTCCACGTGTTTTACCTGGCAGCCAGATCAGTGCTGGGTATGGGAGTCATCAAATTTCACCTGTCGATCAACTTACAATCGCGCCTGTAGAGTCTGCGTCTCCTAAATAATTTACCATTAAGTTTGTAACATAATGGTAGAATGTCACGTGAAATTTTAAGTTCACACGTAATGAAAGAATCGGCATTTTATGTTAAAAGACCAAATGATTATATTAAAAGATCAACATTTTAACATGAACATATGATTTTTTAAGTCAGGCACGTGCGTTTTAAAGTACACGTGTGAACAGTGTCTACGTTTTAACTAAAGAACCATAACTTTAAGCATAAAGGATCGGTGTTTTAGCAAAACATGTGAGATTTTTAAGTTAAATACGTGAAATTTAATTTTTAAGTTATGAATAGTACTTAGGCATTTTAAGAGTATAACTCTGGATATCCTTCGGATATTTATGTTAAAAGACTTGAGACTATATAAATTGATTTAACGGTTGAGTGGGGGTGATAAGGAGTTTTACTGCCCAGGAGGGAGCCGGTGAACCGATAGCTGGGGGCGTGTACTAGCTTGCGGATCGACTGCCGTGTGCTTACCCGGAACCCAGACTCGGTTGAGTGGGGTGATAACGAGTTTTACTGCCCGAGAGGGAGCCGAGGAACCGGCAGCCGGGGGCATGTACCGACTTTCTGGTCGGTTGCCGTGTGCTCACCCGGAACCCAGACTCGGCTGAGTCATGGGTGATAATGAGTTTTATCTTTATAAGTAAATCTCATAACCTTTAAAAATAGAAGTTCTGTAAATCCTCTCTTATGAAAAATGGAACGTCTTTGCATATAAGGATGAGATTTATGGAAGTAAAGTAAATTAATGTGGGTGGTTTTTGATTTTCAATTAATTAATATTGATTAAAAAAGATGTAAAGATTGTTAGGGTTTGTATGGAGCCTTACGGGATGGAGCGTCAAACGGAAAATCGGTGGTCGCAGGCAGCAATTGACTTATGGGAGGCGATAGCTAACACACGTGGCCGAGTAGATGCTGTTGAGAGGCAGAGGCCGTGGAGCTGCTGGATGATCGGACCGTAGGATCAAAGTGGCAGTTGGCACAGGATTGGACATGCACTAAAGGCCATAACATTCAAGGGTTAAGATGTTTACCTACGAACTGATGCGAGGGTAAAGTGGATTACCCTCGAGCCTATGCCTTGCTTATTTTGTGTGATTAATTTCATTTATGATCGGCCACAAGATCAAAGGGACAGCTGACACATGAGGCAAGATGGTTGGCTGTAGGATTAAAGGGGCATCTGGCACAAAATTGGTCGTAGACTAAAGACCGTAACGTTACGGTTAGGCGTAGACTAAAGGCCGTAGTGTTACGACTGATTGTACACTAATGGCTATAGTGTTACTACAGGCCATAGACTAAAGGCTGTAGAGTAATGGCTATAGAGAAAATAATACTGATTAGAATTTTTAGGCTTTTAACACTAACTTCTCAAAAAATTCAGACTTGTAATGCTAAAACGCCGAATACTGTTCATAGTATGTGCATAGTAAAAATCACGTGCCTCATTAAAAAATTGGTGGTCGTAGGCGGGATGGAGTGTCACGTGGAAAATCAGTGGTCGCAGGCGGCAACCGGCTTATGGGAGACAGCAGCCGACCCCATACTTAGCTCTGACCTAATTCTTGGTAAGTACACGACTACTGACCTGCTAGCCAGTACACATCCCCGGTTGTCGACTCTCTCTTGGGTGATAATTTTTCGATATATTTTTAAAAATCTTATTTAAAATAATATTGAGGGTAAATTTGGAAATTATTGAACCATAATTGATGAATGTATTTTATCCATCATTCATTATCAAAAATCATATAAAAATTAAAAATTTCACACAACCCACTACATTGCGTTAACAAATATAGCCAAAGATCGTCTTTCTTTTCATGCTGTCAATCTAATTTAGATAAGATGATATAAAATAAGAGTATAGATTGCATTTATTTGCAGAATTTTATTACTGCCAGAACTTTACAGTATTCGAATTTGAATTGTTTAAACAAATATTTATTTATAAAAGTTCTATGACAACTAAGGATGTATTCAGAGATCATTTTTTAGCTTCGAAAATTAAATAAAATTGAAAGTAGGATTAGTTTCGTAAATGATGTTAAAATTATATAATAATTTAGCTAATAAAAATTTATATAATAATAATGATATAAAAAATTAAAATGAAACGAAACGTAAAACAGTTAAATACACTGCTTATTGTTTATTTTAAGTAAAATAATATTAAAAGTTAAAAGACTATTTCGATGAGTTCGTAACTTTCAAAAGTTTTCGTTGTGAAGTTAATTGAAAACTACAAATAAATACTTCTCGTTATACATTTTTTTTTCCCTCGTTATACATACACAAAAACTGCTAGTATGTGGTATGGAGGATTTGAATAAATTAAATATTTTAATTGATTGTGATTACCATATTAAAAGAATCAATTAAGACGAAAGTACGATAAAAAAGTAATTATTCTCGTAACAAATATAGAAAAAATGTTTCTATATATCAAGAAAAAGAAATCCATGAACAACAATAAGAATTACCTGTCCATTGTATGAGACCCCAATCTTACTATCATTATCTTCCTTTATTATAATTGGTCGGAGTTACTCGTAAATCCAATGAAAAGAAGTGATTGATGTATTTTAAGGTGATCGAATAAAGTTCAAAATAACATTTTTATAAATATCGATCATATCTTGAGATCTTTATGATGAATCGGCGCTTCTTCTCTTCCACGTGTGGGTCTCCAGTGTAGTTTGATCTCGTCCACACAGAGACAAGTGGAATTAAATCGCTTTCTTAACACGTCAGCAATAATTCCCACGTGGAACCCGCGCAAGTTAGCAGGATGTCCCGACCTACTCCTTCCACCGAAGGTGTATCCGTTTAAATGGTAAAATTAAACGTGATATAGTTTATTTTAAATATATATATATGATTATTGATATAATATTTTAGATTGTATTTAACAATAAAGTTTGGTGAAATTTTTGAGTTAATGGTGTATAATATTTTTATCAAATAAAATATATAAATAGTAATTATAGAAATTTTTTTAACTATAATACCTAATATAAAATAACAGAAATGATAATACATTTAACAATTTTTGTTTTTTTCCTTGATTGTTTGAACAAAATTAGAAAAAATATAATCAGAAATCGTATCGTATGGTGGGAAGAGTGAGTCTCCAATTTATGCATACACTGAAAATATGAAAACTGCAAATTAGGAAAATTTTCTTAATTTTCAGTTATTTGTGCAAATTAGAAATTGTGAAAAATTTCTGATGATATAAAAAGATAATTTTCTCCCTCTCTTTGAAATTTTCACCCATCTTGGAAAAATTAAGGTTGCCACACTTACGCTCGCAATCGTCAAAACTTGTGCTCATGACCACCCCACCTTTGCCACTCCTTCGCCTTTATTGCTTGTCCTATAGCTCACACTCACAATTGTTGAAACTCGCGCTCGCAACCACCGCAACTATTCGTCTACCTTCACCGCTCATTCACCTTTGTTGTTCGCCTGCTTTCATTATTCTTTTACCTTCACTGATCCTCCATCGCAATCGATCATCCGTAGCAAAATGGTTGTCTGTCGTAGCTACTCTCCACAAGGTAAAAAATCATAAAAATCTAATAGAAGATTTGTTTTACTTGTGTTTGTAGGATTTTGGAAGAATATTTTCCTCATTCTTCTTGGGTGGTTGTGTTATTGATGTACACCACTTTCCTTTCTCTCTGCCACTCCTCCATGATTTTCTTCCCAAGTGATATGCATTAGCAATTATGTTGTTGTTTCTTCATGTTTATCATATTTGAGCTTTGTTCCAAAGTTTCACAAGGCAAAACATGATCTTGAACATGATGTCAAACTTGGATCTTCTTGTGTGCATTTGAAGCCGCTTCTCCATAATCTTCCTGTGGGTTGTCTTAATTTATATTTTTGATTTTATCTATTTGCAACCATTTTGGTATGTCTTTTGTGTGCATTATGATGTTGAACTTGGATTATTTCAAAGTATTCATTGTGAAGTTTTATTACTAGATGCATTGCAAGATTTTTTAATTTGATCAAGTGATTTTTATGTTGATCAAGTGGTTTCTTTGAAGTGATTTTTATGTTGATCAAGTGATTTATTTGTTATAATATCTTGTCTACTAATTTAATACAATACATCATTACCTTTTTTTAAAAATAGTAGTATGGATTGATGATAATTAAGCCTTGCTAAAAATGGTTTGCAAAGAAAGTTTAAAAATTATCGTGCATGAATCCTTGGCAAATAAATCATTTATCTTGTATATTTGTCTATAGAGATTTTTCCAATTTATTGTGTTTCATGCCAAATAATAATTAGACTACTTGTAGTTGAATAATTGAATATTTAATTTTAAATATTTAAATTTATTTTTTAAAATTATTAACCATATAGGTAAAATTTATATGAAAATTTTCTTTAATTTCCTGTGTATGTACAAACAGATAAAGTGAAAATGTGGATTTTCTGGATTTTCCATTGGACATTCAAATAACCATTCTAAATTTTCTTTTCTTTAAATTTCACTTTTATTTACCTTTTCCTTTTTCAAACTTTTTTTTCTTTAATTTTCAAGATACACAAACAAACTTTTAGTAAAAAATGTTAAAATTATTTGGTAAATATTAGTATATTGTGGTGTACGGTGGAAAACGTGTCAACGATCACCTCTTAAAATTTTAATTTATTATTTTTATTATATAATAATAATAAATTTTATAAATTTTTTATTTTATTAAATAGTATATTATTAAAATAAATATTTTATTAATTTACAAATTCAATGTATCAACTTCAGAATTCAAACTTCGTTTAAAAATAAAGTTTATAAAATTTTTTACAATGTAAAATATATATTTTATTAAATAATATAATAAGAATAATTGTTTTAATTTTTTAATCTTAAAAATCGTAAACAAACGCATTCAAATAAAATCTCAATATATATAAAGAATACAATCGTAGCATCATGCATAGAAGATCGCAACTTATCTCCTACGGTCTAACGTGCGCCCAGCCTAATCATCACACGCTCATCCAAAAAGTGCACATTCTCGTCACCGCCCACCACGAAAAGCCCACCGATCAATTGAAACCCACGCGGCCACGCCCATTTCGGTACCCGTACAGCGTGTGACCGGAACCCAACCATCGACTGTATGAATTGACGAAATCCCACCCTTCCCTCGTAGGACGACGACCGTCGAAGGGATGGAGACGACGGTGGACACGGCGATGTGGTCGCGGGTGCTTCGGACGGTAAGGGAGGAGGGAGGGTTGGCGTTCGTGGTGTCCGCAGAGAAAGCGGCGGCGGGGGACGTGTTGGCGGCGGAAGTCGCTAGGGAGATGGCGTGGGAGCAGCTCCACTCCGGGCCGTGGCACGCCGTCGAGCCGGCGTGGAGGGATGCATACGCGATGGCGTGTCTGTACGTTGCGAAGTTCAAGGAGATGAAGGGAGAGCACAAGGAGGCCTTGCGGGTGCTCGACATGGGGGTCATCATGGGAGGCGGGGTGCTGAGGGAGGAGTTGGAGAGGGGGATACGGAGGATTAGAGGCTTGGAGGAGAGGAGGGAGAAGACTGGCGATGGGGAGGGGGAGTGGAAGTTCGATGCTACGAAGAGTTTGAGCTTGGCGGAGGTAAGTGCACACTTTACAGGTTGTTCGTCGTGAATTGCTTATTGTTGTTGTTTGTATCGATTTTGTCATTTGTGTTGATTCGTTTCTCTTTTAACTTAGTGAACTAGGTGTTTCTGTTATTTATTTTTCAACTGTTAAAAGTGTTTTTTGTTATGTTGATAGTAAAAAGGATTTTTTTGGATAATCTTCTATGAAGCCTCGAATCTAATCGACAAGGGTGCTTATAGATTGTAAAGTGACAGAACAGATTTTTACAGGTGCCAAGCCATAGTTTTGTTGGGCATATTTAGTTATTAACTTTGACTTATTCAAAGTATTTTTACGTTTAACCTTATTATAATAATCTTTGAATGCTAAATATCAAATAATTCTGAAATTAAAAGTTTAAGCAATAAAGAGAGATCACTTTTGGAGAATCAATAGATGAAGTAAGGTACTAATTCCACATCAATAAGGAACAATGATTTGTAACTAACTTCCTCTCCAGAGTTGTCAATCTCAAGTGGTGGACGGAATTAAGGTTTAGGTTAAAGGATTGTTGGATGGCAATGCACTAAGGTGGAATGAAGTGAGGTGGTGGAGTGGAATGGTGAAGAGATGAGGTTGTAACTTCACTCTCCCTTAGAAGAGCAGTAAAGCAATCACTTAAAAGTGTGAAGTTGTGGTAAAAACAATTCACTATTGAATCAAAGAGAAAACTACAAAGACTAGACATTAGATGACACTTTATGGATGTTCATCTGAAAATGCTAACTCTAATTTATAGAACTAGGGTATCACAAGTTGGCCCTCAAGCTTTCCTTAGCATCTAAACATGTAGGGATACATGTCCCCCTTGTTCTTACACAAATTCTAAGGCCAAAAATCTTTTCCCAAACATGATCTCCACATTGGGGTTATCTTAGTCACTCCTCTTAAGTTGGTTAGATATCCTCTCTTTGTTTGGTGAATGAATATCTCTACAATGCTAGGCCCAGTTGTGATGGAATATGTTTTGCATTAATCAGAAGAGATTAACATTTACTGCACTCTTGGTCCATTCTTCAGTGCTCATGACCTAATAGGGAAATCAGCTTAAGTCCTCAAAGAGGTGTTAATTCGATCAAATGGTCTAAAAATCCCTGTCTATAAGAATTCCAAAATTGGACTAATGTTTACCAGAATGTTTGTTTGTTTTGTAGTATGTATGAATACTTAAAATGTTAGTTACACCGAAAATGGGGACGGTTCAATTGTTATGTCTTAACAGTCTAATTGAGTGCATCATGAATAGTGTGAGAATGTTGGTCTGTTTTTCTTTGACCTAAGTTCTGCACCCTAAGTGTGAGAAGTTTGTTTATCTGTGGACATCCTATACAATCTAAGTGTGAGTCTAAGTGCGAAATGCAATATGCCCTAGTTCTAGTATGCACCTAGAGCAAGAACAATTATCTTGTAAAAACACACATACACGCATAATGCACTTGAACCTTTATCTTCTTATACTTGATCTTTGTCTTCATGCAATCCTTGATATTTTGGCCTTCTTTTCAATCTTCAAGACTCAACCATCTCTGATCTTCCAACCTTCTTTCAATCTTCACTTTACTTCATAGCATATTTACTTTACATCGCAATACATTTATCTTTATAATTATTTTGACATCATCAAAATATTATGAAAGGGGTATTTTCCTAACAGGGTTTTCTACATAGAGGGAGCAGACATGTAGATGAGGCATGGGCAAACATGCATGAGTGTTTTTTCTTTGATTTCACGTGAGTGAGGTAGAGAAATATAGGCAAAAAACTTTTTTTACTCCCAAAAATTTTAGAAATTTCCAATTGACACAAACACCAAATTTTTTTTCTTAGATTTCTCAAATTTCCTAGAGGGACAAACCCCTCCTTGGTGTTGTTTGTTGGTTTCTTAAATGCCTTGTGGTTGGCATGTGGATTTGTTTGAATGTTGGTCAACATTGTCAAATGGATTTTGTTGGCTGGTGACTTTGTTTGAACAGTCATGTGGCCTAGCAAAATTGACAAATATTCTTCCATATCATTTGGAGGATATGAAGAGAACCACACCTTAGGGGTTCCAACTTGTGATATGCTCCTTTCAAGTGTTGCTTTCCCCAACCAAAGACAAACTAGATCTCCCTCAATAAAAGTGGATGGTTGTTTATGTTGATCATGTCATACCTAGTAGTGTTCTTGTGCCTTGATAAGTTGTTGGCGGATGTCAAAGCATATGACTCAGACGTGTTCATGAGCTGTAAGTGTTAAATTAGAAAGGGTGATGCATGATATAAGAAAATTACTTTCTCCTTTTTTGCAACTTCTCTAGTTCTCCAATGAATAACTCCCTACTTTGGCTGATTTTTCTTCTATGTTTTCTTCTCATGGCTTTCTCTAGATATTCAATTTTCACATTAATTGACATAATAATTATGATATCTATTTATGTATGTAAACTTTTAACTCAAAATTAATTGGTAGTGAGTGAAGGAAATCAATATATATAAGCCTAGGTTTAGTCTCTACTTAAATGATGTGAGATTATTCTGACACTTTCCTTTACTTGTGACTTATTTATAGTATCTAAGAGTGAATGTGTGTGATCTACTCTAATATCATTTGAAATTTTAACTCAAAACTAATTGGTAGTAAGTGGAGACTATTTCCAACAATATATCCATCAGTATTGTTCCATGCATTGTCCCAATATGTTTGTCTTGATTATGTCAAAAAATTGATTAATGAACATACTTAAGCTACAAGCACATTCATTTGCTAGGAATTTGCTAACATTATTATGATTTTTGAAGATTGAAAGATGAACTTACTTAAACTCCCCAATAAAGAGGTTGATTGCTTGATATCTTCTAGCTTCTAAGCACCATATTAGTTTTGGGCTTTATAAAAAATGTAATTTTCTTATCATATTATATATAAAGTAGATTTTGTGTATGTTTATATGCCATCATATCTTCTTAATCCTGTTATGATTTATCATGCCATATAAGCTGCTCATTTGATTTTAATTTATCACAAAATATTGTTTTTCTTTGTATATTCAGGGAAAAACTTTCATAAAATTTTGAACTATTTTCAGTAATATGCTTATCAAGTTAATTTTGTGTATGTGGTGCAGTAAACCTGTACAAATACCAGCTTTAGTGGGCTGATCAATTAATTATTCTGCTTGATTGTTAAACCACAATTCATTTATTATGTTTGGTTCATGTTGCAGGTTATCAGAGTTCTACCATTCAAATCCCTCTCCAGCAATGTTGTTGAGAAACAGACTTCTCCCTCTATGGAGAGATTTTTTTGTGAATATTTTATCACTGGTTCTCCAGTTGTACTCAGTGGTTGCATGGGTCATTGGCCAGCTTGTTCCAAGTGGAAGGATATCAAGTATTTAAAAAGGATGGCAGGAGAAAGAACCATTCCTGTTGAGGTGATTAGCTTTTGGCATAGATTTGTTCTCAACAACGTAGAACTGTTGAAGAAGACATCTAGTCTTCGAATAAAAAAGGAATGATAAATGAAAGTTGTAATATTAATGAGCTTCTTAAATTACTGTTTAAAATGGCTTCTTAAAATATATGCTGGTCCTGGTCATTTTTGTATTAATGTTTTGTAATGAACTAGTTTTTTATTAGTAACACAGGATTACTCCATTGTAAAATTCGGAGCTATTTATTGCATGTTTATGGAAGTAACGCTTGTATGAAGTTGGTACAGAATCCTGCTCCTGTAGTAGGCCTTTTTCCATTCACCAGAGGAAGCTATTACAATGCAGATTTTCTCTTCTTTAGTTTGATATTGTTAGATAGGGTGATCCAAATGGGGTTAGGATCCAATTACTTGTTTAATGCTTTGTATATGTATTATACATCCTTGTGATTAGAAAATACAACACATTATTTTCAACTTAGTATTAAGAGTCAGGTTAACCCTAATTACTCTCCACCCTCTTCTCTGTCGGTGGCTAGTTGGCAACATTTTTTTCTTGTCACTTGTTTGCGACAAGCACATTCTTTGTCACCCATCGTGCTGTTCCTCCTCCTTGGCCCCCTTTCTTCTCTTTTCGTCGTTGGCTCCTCTCCATGGATTAGTAGTCGTTGACGTCGTGGGTTGGGAAACTCACTGTTATTGGGGTGAAGTTAAACGAGCACAACTATCACTATTGGTCTAATGCCTTTGAATCCTTTGTTGTCTCACAGATGTGCGAGACCCATCTCTTTGACGATCCTCTTGATCAGAAGGTGGTAGAGTATGTGGCACATGGCAAGCTGCTGATTTCGCCATCATCTCTTGGTTGATAAACAACGTTGAAGACAACATCACGTACTATCTCTTGCCTTTGACATGCGCTACGCATACGGGATACTCTTCGGGCAATGTATAGTGTTGACCAGGGCATTGCTTGGATGTGCGAGGCCTATGAGAGTTTCTTCTCTCATCGATAGGGAGATGCGTCTGTGCATAGCTACTACACTTGCCTCTGCTCCCTGTTTGATGACCTTGATTTGTTTTAGTTGTGCACTCTAGACCTCGCTTGTCAGTGACGATACATGGAAGAGCTCGTGGTGGCTTTTTTTCTCGTCGGCCTTCGTTCGGAACTCTCCTCCCAGATTCGAGGGCAAATGCTTGCCATTGACACCATTTCCTCCTTGCAAACTACCTTCAATTGCGTGCTCCGCCTCATTGCCACTCATTCTATGTCGTCACCTCCTTTCGACGCCTCTGCTTTCATAGTATAGAGCTCATTGTGTTGTCCTCCTGTGCGGCCTCCTAGTCGAGCATGACAAGGGAATCGCCAATGACCTCCTTGTATACAATGTAGGCGGCAAAATCATTTGTTCAATTGCTGCTGGAAAAGGTTTGGTTGCCTGCCTGCACCGTTTGTGCACTTGGCTTCGTCTGCCAGCTCCCGTGCTCAATCATTTGGTCCAGTGGATGATTTGGTAGGATCCTCTTCTTTAGTTCAAGTTACTCAAGCCGACTTTGATGAGTTGATGATTCTATGAACTCAACAAAACAATGAAGCTTCTGTTGCTCATGTCCTCTCTACGGGTATGTCTTCTCCTTCAACATCCACCTATAATGATACTTGGATTATTAATTCTAGCACCTCCCATCATATTTTCGATAACCTTTCTCTTTTTGAACACATTATTCATTGTCCTAATATTCAATCCGTTGCTCTTGTAGATAGGCACAGTTGCTCTATCTTTGGAGAGGGTACTGTGCTTGTCATCTCTAATATTTCCCTTGAGAAAGTCCTATATATTCCTAATTTTCCTGTAAATTTATTATCCATCAGTATCATTGCTAAACAATTATATTGTTATGCTATTTTTTACCTTTTTCATGTCACCTTTCATGATCTGCAGACAGGCAAGAAAGTTGGTATGGGCCTAGTGCAAGATGACATCACATGAGGGCTTGTTACCTTTATTGCTTTTGGCGATTCATGCTTGCTTTGGCATTGATGCTTGGGACACCCTTCAGTTCACAAGCTTCATACGGCCTTACCTTCAATTTCAGTTCATCCTTTTAAATGTCAGTCTTGTATTTTGAGTAAGCAGTTTTGTGCTTCTTACCTTAGTCGTCAATTATCGTTTGTTGTTTGTCCTTTTGATTTAGTTCATTGTTATATTTAGGGCCCTATATGGCCGCGTCGATTGGTGGTCATCGTTATTATATTGTCTTTGTTGACGATTTTTCACGAGTCTCATGGATTTACTTGTTAAAAAATTGTTAACATGTGTTTGATGTAATCCTCAATTATTTCAATGAAATTAGAACTCAGTTTGCTTTTACTTCCAAACTTTTTCGCACTGACAATGCTTTTACGTTTGTTTAAACCATTGTGGCTACCCTTTGCAATGAACATGGTATTTTACATTAGACCACCTGTGCACATTTCTCTCAACAAAATGGGGTTACTGAGTGTAAACTTCGCCACATTCTTGATGTTGTTTGCATTTTATTTGTTGAGATGAATGTTCCCAAGCTTTTTTAGTCTGATGTTGTTATTATGGCCACCTATCTTATCAATCGCATGTCATCTTCCCTTTTAGGTGATGTTGTTTCCCTTTAACGTCTTTCTCCTCGTCAGGAATTGTTTTCTGTGCCACCTAATGTTTTTGGATGTACAATGTTTGTCAAGAATTTGGCTGGTTAAACAAGTTGTCCCCTCGGTTTGTCCATTGAGTCTTTCTTGGCTACCCTTGTAATCAGAAAAGGTACTGATGCTATCATCCATCCTCCCGTCGGTATATCATGTCTATTGATGTTGTCTTTATGGATGATACTCCTTTCTTTTCCGGTTCGATTGAGTTTGTTCCCCATTCTGAGGCAGTTCCTCTCCCTCTTGTGGTTACACCTCTTGTCCCTCCGTCGATGTCATAGGTACCTGATTCCTCTTTGGTGTGGCAGCCACCTCCTTTACAAGTGTATTACTGACACCATCATTGTGTACAACAACCTGACCTGGCCTTGACCTCTCCTTGTCCTACTGTAGGTCTACCAGACCTTGACCTACCCATTACCCTTCCCAAAGGTACACAGACCTCCACCTGGCATTCCTTTTCCCACAGCCTTTCTTATGTTGCCCTTTCTCCTTCCTACAAGCGGTTTACCCTCATCATCTCCTTTGAATCAATACCCAAGGATTATTGTGAGGCATTTACCCTTCCACATTGGAAGCATGCTATAAATGTTAAAATGTAGGCACTCCTTGCTAGAAGGACTTGGACAATGGTTGCTTGACTACATGATACCTTGGTCGTGGGTTGTAGATGGGTGTTTATTGTTAAACACAAATTTGATGGCAATGTAGATTGGTACAAAGTTTGCTTTGGTTGTTCGAGGCTTTACTTACATTCATGGTGTGGACTATGCTGAGATGTTCTCTCCAGTGACTTGTCTCAATTTTATTCATGTTCTCCTCTCTTTGGTGGTTAATCGAGCATGGTAGTTATGTCAATTAGATGTCTGTAATGCTTTTTCTATGGTGAACTGTAGGAAGAGGTATTTATGAAGCAATCTCCAGGGTACGTTGCTTAGGAGAAGAATCAGGTGTGTCAGCTGCAGAAAGTTATTTATGGCCTTAAACAGAGTCCATGTGCGTGGTATGCCAAAATTAGCTTTGTCATGCTAACAAATAGATTTAGGAAATGTGCAGTAGACAACTCCATTTTTATTCAGAAGAGATTGTTTGGCTACACTATTCGGTGTCTATGTTGATGATATTTTATTGATCGGTGATGATGCTACGGGTGTCAGCTCAACAAAAGAAGTTTCGTCCAAACACTTCGACATCAAGGGCATGGGTAAACCTAGGTATTTTTTGGGTATTGAGTTTGCTTATACTAAACAAAAGTTGGTTCTCTCATAGTGGAAGTATACCTTGGATTTGTTAAAAGAAATAGAACTTCTTGGGTTCAAGCCAAAGCGTACTCCAGTGAAATCTAAGCCACCTTTTTGGGGTTCAACTTTAGATCCCTACAGTGATCCAACTCAATATAGGAGACTTGTGGGAAAACTCATTTATCTTATAGTCACTAGATTAGATATCTCATACGTTGTGAGACTATTGAGTCAGTTTATGCAGGAATCAAAGGTAGTACATTGGAATGAAGCCTTAAGACTCTTGGCATACTTAAAAGGTAGTTTAGGAAAAATGCTTATATACTCTAATAATGGACATCTTAATGTCATGACTTACACTAATTCGGATTATGGTGGTGACAAAGGTGATCGACGATCAATTTCGGGGTACTGCACGTATGTTGGTGGAAATCTAGTGAGATAGAGGAGTAAGAAATGAAGTGTCACATCTAAGTTAGGTGCTGAAGTTGAGTATAAAGCTATGCCTCAGGTTACTAGTGAGTTATTGTGGCTTAAATCACTCCTTATTGAGTTGGGTGTTCAAGTTACTACACCAATGGTTATGTATTGTGACAATCAAACAATTATTTACATTGGGAGTAATAACACATTTCATGAGAGGACTAAACATATTGAGATTGATTGCCACTACTTTCGTGAATTGATTGAAAGAGGAATTATATGTATTCTATACATTAAATCATCAGATCAAATTGCAGATATGTTTACCAAGAGTCTTAGTGTAAGGGTATTTAATCACTTTTGTAACAAGTTGGGTATGTATGATATGTGCCTCCTAGCTTGAGCGAGAGTGTTAGATAGGGTGATCCAAATGGGGTTAGGATCCATTTACCTGTTTGATGCTTTTTATATATATTGTATATCCTTATGACTAGAAAATACAACACATCATTTTCAACTAATATAATCATTCCTATTTGGTTGAGCAGTTGAGCACCCAAAGAAATGCCACTTAGGGAGAGAGTAGTTCTTCCCCCCTTCCGAATGCACTCTTGTATGTCTCAGAATTTTATGAATCCACATAATTATGACATCTACCTAAGTTGCTGTAACTAAATGGATTTGACAATGTTTTTGAGAAACATTATTGCAAATTTTCCTTATCATATGTTTATAACTGATTATGAATGGGAAAATTTGCACTGCGGCAATCAGTGAGTTTGGATGGATTTTTAGGAATGTGCTTCCTAAAATACTTCTGTGCGAGGTGTAAAATAGAGAGAACACCTTGTATTTTCTTGTAGAAAGTAAGAGTGGTTATAGATATTTGATCAAAAGGATTGGAAGATGGCAGCATGCAATTTGTGCATACTTGTCTCTTTTTTGTACTGTCTCTATTGTATCTTAAGTATGCTCCCTTTACACATATGTGATAATTAAGGAACAATAAATCAAAATATTATCCACGGAGTGTAACATTTGTTATTCTTGAAGCTCTAGTCATCAAGTCTTGGAAAAGCTTGAAGCCACTGTTTATGCTGAAATCAGCATTTGGTAAAGCTTTCAATTTTGCTGGCTGGAGATACTTCTATATCTGAGAGATTTTGATGTTTTGCAGGTTGGTAAGAACTACCTATGCCCTGAATGGAAACAAGAGCTTATAACCTTTTCAGAATTCCTCGAGAGAATCCAGTTGAAAGAATGTTGCCCTGCAAATCTGACTTATCTTGCACAACACCCATTATTTGACCAGGTCTATAAGTAATTATTTAAACATTGCACTGACTACAAATTCAGACACTATTAATTGATTGAATTTTCTATAAAGTTTTTTTACAACCTTGTTTCTAAAATTGTCAGATACAGGAACTTAGGAATGACATTATGATACCTGATTATTGTTATACCGGTGGTGGGGAGCTTCAATCTCTCAATGCTTGGTTTGGTCCTGCTGGAACTGTAACACCTTTACATTATGATCCACATCATAATCTCTTGGCCCAGGTAGATGCATTTGCCTTGTTTATCTAGTCCACTGACATCATTTATACTAATTCTTACTAACGTTTTGGTAAGCTGCCAGTCCATGAAATTAATGATGTCTGCTTACATAATATTCATATTGTTGGTTGGATTAGAAAAGTCTTATATCAGTATTGATGTAGTTGAATTTCTAGGCCCCATAACAAATATTTCATTTTCTTATTAACAATTTATTTTGAGATGAACTTGATCATGTGAGAGTTTGGTTTGTGCATGTTGCTTATAAGACACTTGGGGGTTTGTTCACAAGAAAAAAACTTTTCTTAGAAAATGAGAAAAACTTTTCCCAGTTTTTGGGTGTTCGTGCATTATAAAAATGAGAAAATGTTTTCTTGGTTTGCAACCGGTATAAATACCACTCCAGAAATTTTTTTCCCACTCCCAACCCTCCAAAAAATATTGCCTTGACCCTCCGACCTTCCTCCTATGCATCCCTACCCGTCCCTGCCTGCAACCCTCACCTCTACATGTGTCCCTGTTGGTTGACGGGCTTCCTTCCACGTGTGTTGGCTGTCCCAAAACCCTCTCCTCCACATGTCATCCTCACCTCTGCGTGTTCCTCCCTGCAACCCCCACCTCCTTGTTGGCGATTGTCTGCAGGTATACCCAAAAAAACATATTGCTAGTTTACTTAGTTTACTTCAAGCAACAAAAAAGCTTGTTGACAGATCACTTGATTCTCTGCTACTCGATCACATGAACACTTTATCTAATGGTCAATAAAACTTGAATTTCTGACTATATATTTTGTGTGTCCAGTTTGTAAGGTGAAAAACCTCTTATGTGATTTTCACATGTTATGTGTGATTTTCATATGTAATTTTTTCAAAAAAATTATAGTTGAAGTATTTTATGCAAATGTATTGATACATTTGAATTAGATAATATTATGCAGTTGATGAATTTTTATAACATTTGATAACTCTTATGTTATATATTACATGTATTAACACTCATATTATTGAAATTTTCTTTATTTTTACATGTACAGATGCTCTGAAAATAATTTCTATGATGTGCACAAATGCTAGGGAAATGAATTTTAGGAAATGATTTTTTGAATTTTCTCTGCTTTCTAGATGTGTCGAATTTTTCAGAAAAAAATTTCCTAGATGCACAAACAAACCCTTACAGATTTAAAGAAAATACTGCATGTATGGGAGAGTGTTGGTTAGACCATAAAAGTCCCACTTCGGTGTTGATGTGGTTGAACTTAAACTTTATAACATTGTGTTTCATTCTCTAACTGTCAATTGATTTGAAGATGAACTTTAATACATAATTTGTTTCTTGGCAAATATCATTGCATTTTTTAAGGAGGTTCTTAATAAATATCTCTTTGTCCAAACAAAATAAAAGACAATTTTCCTGGCCAGAAGGTGCAGTAGGTTTCTTGTGGTGGCTAAACTTTATTTCTGTGTAAACATCTTTGTTAATGAAAGCCCTTAGTGTGTTAAAATGTAAACTTCAATTTTGTTTTAAATTTTTTTATTTAAGTTTAAATTTTTTTAAAATATTTTTGACAGAATATAACATCATTTAACTAATTGTTACCTTACCTGCATTGATTGTGTCTTTGCAGCCTTTACTAGCTTACAAGTAGCTTATGAAGCTTCCTAGACATTTACCTTCATGTCTCAGGGGTTAGCTATATAAAATCAATGGCTGCTTTTAAGCGATAGAGGCTGAATTATTTTAGTTACTGATAGTGACTTTTTTTGAGTTCAAATATTGATTAGCCATTTTTTGTTATATCTTCATTCAGGATGAATATAGGACAATCATGTAGCCTCATATCATCCATAATAGTTTGGAAAATACTAAGCTTGGGAAGATCAAGACTTCAAATCTCTTTAATCAAATTTTTTTCTTCTTAAAATAATAGCTGGGAGAAACGCCCTACATTTTCCATTAATAAAAATAAAAAAGTAATTCTTTTCAAAAACGGATTTTTGCTTGGATACTAGATGGTGAAGATGGCAGATTAGCTTGTTTATAAACCTCTTGACAAGAATATAGTACGCCAAAGGTACCAACAGTTCTTGAGTACTTGTTCGATCAGCTTTCTTGAAATTGTAATTTTGAATTATGTCAATCCCTACTTGTTGGACTTTCAATTTTTCTGCTGGTGATCATTTTTGCTTCTCAGGTTGCAGGGAGAAAGTATGTAAGGCTTTATCCTCCTTCCGTTTCTAAGGATTTATATCCTTATTCTGAGACAATGTTGTGCAATTCTAGTCAGGTAGCTTCATTTCTGTAGAAATCTGATTCTACAATGTTAAGTCTGCATTTGGCATGCTCTGCACGAAAGTTTTTTTAATTTCTTATATGGCTTCAATATGATGTATATTTGTGCACATTGTCGGGACAAGTGAGCAACAAGGAGCAAGAAAATCCAAGTAGAAAGATAGAAGAGCAAGAAGAGATGCTGGAGATTAACACAAAGGGAAACTAACTTCACTACTATATCTTCAACAAAGGAAAATACAAGACTTTAACCCCTATTTATCCTAAAACTAAAACAACTACCATAATGTACGTGCTTCAAGACTCAAAACATTAATTCAGGTACACATGTACTTACAACACAAGCTCATGTAAATCACTACAAACACTACTGACATTACTTCATTAACAAACTCATGAACACCACTAACACTTCAACCATGCACAGCCATGTAATCATTTGAACATATAAAACAAAACATTAACTCCCTAAAACCACACAAGACTTTAGTCTTGTTGCTGTAGATGTTGAGTTTGTAAAGATATGCATGCATCGTTCATGCTATGTGAAGACTCAAATGTGTTGACTAACAAAAGACTCGCTCTTGTGCTATTGGAGATGTGGAGGATGTGGAGGACCTGTTGCTTGCAGGAGGGCCTTTGACTAGCTACGCCCATGACAATCATAAGATAGATCAGAATTATTTACTTTAACATCCTCCCTTATTTTTATCTGCATTTCTGGTCATTCTCTTCGTCAGACAATTGAATTGGTTGTCTTGCATGCTTATCATCAATGGTAGCTATGAGAAGAGTGGATTTTTCCTCTTTGATTTCTTCCTTGTGAGAGAAAATATTATATTAGGGTTTAGGAGTGGGTGCATTTAGTTGCACATTGTGTTTTGTGTTTCTCTTATGTAACCTATATAAATAAAGGCTTATCTTTGATTAATGATATATCAATCTTCTACTTTATTACTTATTTTTCGTATGGTATTAGAGCATTAGGTTTGAAAGCCCTAAATAGAGAGAAACCCTTGGTAAAGAGGAGGGAAACTTAGCCATCACCCTCTTTCCAACCACTCCAACTTCCATATCTTTCCTACCACCTTCACATAAAAAACCCTAGCTGCTATCACCTTTATCTTTGTTGATCTAGTCGTTATCGACTCTATTTCACTCCCTCCCCACTTGATTGATTGTTTGATCCTTGTTGTGTGACTCTTTTGCCTTCTATCCTTCATTGTCGGTGCACTAAAACCACATTTTGTTGATCATAGTTGGCTTGTCGACATCTTGTTAGTGTCTGCTACCACTACCATGGCTCTTGCAACCCCTTTTCTAGAAGTCAAGGTTGTTGCTATCCTTTTTCTTGTTACTCAGAAGTGTCCAAATATCAGAACCTATGATATTAATAAGTTCCTGCCTAATAATGTTAAATTGACCAATAATATATTGTCTAACGGTATTCTTAAATACATGTTTATATTATAGATAATATACTTGTGAGATATATTCATTAAAATATAGATTATCACCAAAATTAATAGATAAATTACTAACAACAAATTTATCATGAAGTTCCCTAGCTTTCTTATAAGCATAATGCCACAAAGAAATACTGCCTTCACAAGTAAAATTAAGTTGAGTTTGAATTATATTACCTTGATCATGTCTCATATGTTTAACATCAAAAGTTACTAAATGTTTATTTAAATGATCTGTACTACCAAAACTTTTGTAGGATAAATATGCATTGCAAGTGTTGCAATAGCTTTTTCTTTTGTAATACCGTCATCCATATTTTTCATCTTTATGGTAAATCGTGACCATGTTGAAGCTCTTCTTTGGGTCTTCTTTGTTGATGAAGATGTCTAAGTTGTTATAGTTTCCATAGATTGTGATACTTCAGAAATTTTTGGCAATGACGAAAATGAAAAATCTTGACTTTGGTTGTTGACACTAGAATTGAGAGTCATTAAGAGAAATAAAATGTTTGAGTAGATAACTTAAAAGTGACTTTGAAATTTAAAGGAGAGAAATCAAGGATGAAATCAAAGAGTGATTTTGATACATATTTATAGTTAACCAAAATACTATTCTCCCTCCCTTACGCCCCCCACCCGTACCTCACTAAAACACTTACAGACTTCTTACACTACAATCTTGCTTTTTGTCTGCTCGCTCATTGTAGTCACTTGTTGCCAGTCTATAGTTGCTTGTTGTAGTCACATGTTGCTAGTTCACAATCATCTTTTGTAGTCGTTAGTTGCTTGTTGACGACCTTTTCCTCGTCGCTTGTTGTAGATGCTGATGCAATCTCACGAAGGTGGTCCTCACAGTGGCCTATTGCCAATCGCTCGTTGATGACCCTTTTCCTGTTGCTTGTTGTAGGCATTGGCATGGTCTCTTGGAGAAGACCCTTGCAATCTATGGTGTCCTGTCATTGTTGTTTGAAATAAAACTCTACGCATGTAGTCCATGATTTGTCGAAATCAAAGCCTAGTTCTCTTTCTAAGGTTGTTCCTCTCCCTCCTGTGGTCATACCTTTTGTTCCTTATCCAGTGTCTCAGGTGTCTACTTTACCTTAGGTGTAGCCTTCACCCCCTCTCTAGGTTTATTAGTGACGTCATCTTTGTGTACTACAGCCTGACGTTGTCCTGTTATAGGTCCGCTTGACCTTGACTTGTCCATTACCTTCCACAAAGGTCTACGGGCTTCCACCTAACATTCTCTTTCCCACAGCCTATCCTATGCTGCCCTCTCTCCTGCCTACAAGTGGTTTTCCCTTGCCATCTTCTCTGAATCAATACCCAAAGATTATTGTGAGGCGCTTACCCTTCCACATTGAAAGTATACTATGGATGTTGAAATGCAGTCACTCCTTGTTTAAAGGACTTAGGATGTAGTAGCTCGACCACCTGGTGCCCTTGTTGTTGGTTGCAGATGGGTGTTTACTGTCAAATGCAACCTTAATGGTAGTGTTGCTCGATACAAGGCTTGCCTTGTTACTCGTGACTTTACTCAGACTCATGGTATGGACTATGCTGAGACGTTCTCTCTAGTGACCTGTCTCAACTCTATATGTGTGCTCCTCTCCTTGGTGGTCACTCAGGCTTGGTTGTTATGCCAATTAGATGTTCGTAATGCTTTTCTATATGGTAATCTCTAGGAAGAGGTATTTATAGAGCAACCTTTAGAGTATATTGCTTAGGGGGAGAATCAGGTGTGCCGGTTGCAGAAGGCTATTTATAGCCTTAAACAGAATTCACGTGCATGGTATGCAAAACTTAGCTCTGTCATGTTGGTGAATAGGTTCAAGAAATGTGCTATGGACAACTCCATCTTCATCTGGAAAAGGTTGTCTAGCTATACTATTCTTGTTGTCTATGTTAATGACATCTTATTGATTGGTGATGATGTTACAAGTGCCAGTTCAACCAAGAAGGCCCTGTTCAAACACTTTGACATCAAAGACATGGGTAAACTTAGGTACTTTTTGGATATTGAGTTTGCCTATACTAAACAAAAGATGGTCCTCTTGTAACGAAAGTATACCTTTGATTTATTAAAGGAAATAAGATTTCTTAGGTGCAAGCCAGAATACACTCTAGTGGAGTTCAAGCCACCTGCGTATCAATGTCAGAACCTTTCAGTGATACAACTTAATATGGGAGGCTTGTGGGGGTAAACTCATTTATCTGACAATCACTAGGCTAGATATCTCCTATGTAGTAGGATTACTGATTTAGTTTATGCAGGAACCAAATGTGGTAATTGGAATGATGTCTTGTGACTATTAAGTGTGAAGACAATTTTAGTACAAAGGGTTTGTTGTGTTGAACTCTAAGTTCACGAGTGTCTGTTGTGTGGAGCTCTAAGTCAATGAAGGGTTTGTGATGTTAATTTGTGGGTTTGCAATGAAGTGGGCTCGTGGTGTTCAATCTGAAGTCCACAGAGTCTATTGAGTTTCACCAAACTCAATGGAGTAAGTTCGTTATGTTAGGCTGAAACATAATGAAGTCGCTAAATAGGTGCTGTTGTAAAGACAACGGAGTTAGTTCATTGTGTTTGACCTAAACACAACAAAGGGAGTTGACAATGATTATTTGGACAACGGACTTGTCTGTGGTTTAACCTAAACCACATAGAGGTTGAACTTTCTATTTTATACAGTAATACCCGTAAACCCTAATAACACTTCTATAAGAGGAAGATTAGTGTGCGGCAGTTGTATGGATGTATGTACTTTTGTAACCTAAGTTGAATCAAGCAAGAACAATGTGGTGGTGTGAGTGACCGTGGGGTAGGCATTTGCCGAATCACGTAAATCCTTTGTGTGCTTTTCTTTTATTATTCTTCTTCTGTTAAATCTCGATGAGTTGAGTGTTACTGTTACATTGGTTGTAACAGTGTGACTGAGTGCAATAGTTTGCTTCTGCAGGATCCAAATTCATTGTAGTGAAGGGGATTAAATTCTTTTTAGTGACTTCTAGCATACTTGAAAGGCAGTGGCAAATGACTTATATACTTTAATAATGGACATCTATCATGACTTACACTAACTCAGGATATGGTGGTGACAAATGGTTAACTTCTAGATATTGCATGTATGTTGGTGGTAATTTGGTAACATGGAGTAAGAAACAAAGTGTCACCTTTAAGTCAAGCACAAAAGCTGAATATAGAGTTATGTCTCAGGTGGCTAGTGAGTTGGTATGGCTTAGATCACTTCTCACTGAGTTGGGTGTCCAGGTTCCAACACCAAATGTTGTGTATATATATCTTGTACACTCTTGTCATTAGCAAAAGTGCAAAACAACACATTATTTTCAACTTTGTTAATTATAGATTAGACAAATATGGGTCATCTCTATAGGGATTTGAGAAACACAAATCGATTAACGAAAACATATGACTAAATCCTTGATTACGATTAACAACAAGCCTCCAAACAAAGGAAAAGAATAATTCATATACGTATTCACAATGATTCAAGATAACAAAATGATATTTTGTTTGAATGGATAAAGAGTTCAAAAGATATAAAGGAAACAATAATATAAAGATAAATTTTCTAATTTATGTGATCACTACACATTCAAGTTCTTCAATAAAAATAGCGATGTACCTTACTATTCACAAGAATAGCTAAGATTGACTCAAATCCTACGTGAGAAAGGTTGAGCTATCATTAATGTGCGTACTTCCTTGTGGTCGGGGTGAAGAGCATGGCATCCTCAACTCCTCTCTCCTCCACTTCCTCTCTCAATGAGTAGTAGCCGGGATGAAGATGATGGCCGTTGAAAGATCGCAACCTTTACTTGTGTAGAGGAGTCGCCGTGTCACAGCCAAGCCTTGTGTCCGTTCTCTTGTGTGTGGAGATGACGGCTAGGTGGAGCCTTAATAGGGTTTTAAGGAGTTAACTTGGAGAATTTGCATCCTAGCCCTCATCTTTATAAAATACGGCTAAGTAGGGTATAACCCATGTTTAGCCTAAGCATGTTTCCACCAAAAACCCACACCATTTATCTGTCCTCTTGGCTCCTCACATGTGTGACTAATGTATGTGGGGTGCTTCACCGGGTTTATGCTTGTTTAACGTTCTTTTGCAATTAAGTCCTTAAAAATGATGTAAATTGTAATTTTTATTAAGAATACAAATAAATACTTTGTGAAACATCATAATCATATAAATTAACTATAATAAATTGCACAAAAATAAACTTATCAACAAACCATCAAGTTTGCATCAGAAACATGCAAATCACATGCAAAGAGTTAATCTGAGATGGATTTGATTTGATGAAGATAAGCAGCCATGGACTATGATCCCTTCTTGATGGTGTGAAGTTGTCTATGCAAAGACAACGTGCAGAGTGTTGGAATAGCCAAACCTAGTGGCTAATTTGTCTTAGCTTCCTAAGTAGTCTTTGCTCCAATAGTATAAGAAAGAGTACAGACAGACAATGTGGCATTGAACCAGGAAATTAATGATTGATCCATAACATACCGATTCTTAAACAATGGTGATAAAACATGTGAAGGTGCAGTGCCATCAATATGATGAAGAGTAACATTCAGTTTTTTGCAACCCAACATACTAACCGTATCATATTGAAACTGATCCAAGCAAGAAGTTGATGCTAACATGCATATATTATCAAGTAGCAGCAAGTAGGTGTTGGGATCAATTAAAAAATGGAAGGTAGGAAGAAATGGATGAGGAAGAAAAGGAAAAGGCATAGGAGAAGATGATGTTGAGAAAGGTTTTGCGATTTTTCATTAGTAATCAAGTAAGAATATATATAGGTACACTACTGTCTTCTGGAATCTTCTCCAAAAGACCATGATAACCAACATGTTTATAGAATGACGTGGAAGGCAAGAATACAAAAGTTGTTACAATCGTTCTTTAGGTTGTTATGCAAATTACCCACAGATCTTAATAGCCCCCCTCAAGTTGACGGTGGGGCAACCAGTGATAGCTTGCTACAAAAGCTTTCAAAAAATTGGGTTCCAATTGACTTTGTTAAGGGATTTGCTACTTGATCATTAGAGGGGATGAAGTGTATTTGGAAACTTTTCCTTCTAACATGATCACGAAGAAAATGAATATCTATAGCAAAGTGTTTGGTGTGGGAGTGAAGAATCGGATTTGCTGCAATGTACATGGAGCTCAAATTGTCACACCAAATTGTTGGAATAGAAGTTTGCACTTGTAGTTCTCGAAGTAGCATTTTGATCCAAATGACTTTGCAGGCAACAAAACATAAAGCATGACTCTCAGCTTCAGTACTTGATCTGGATATGTGTTTTTGCTTTCTAGAGCACCATGATATAAGGTTGTTGCCAAAAAATACACAATAGCCAGACTGAGACTTGCGGTTTTCAAAGTCTCCACCCCAATCTACATCACCGAAAGCATTAATACACATTGAGATTGTTCTTTTATAACATAAGTTGTGTGTCACGGTCTTCTTTAAATAGCGGAAAATATGCTTCATGGCTGAAAGGAACTGACAGATTTTGTTTACAGAGAAAGAAATGCCCGGTCTAGTAATACATAAATATTGTAATGAGCCCACCATGCTGTGAAATTCACTAGGATTTTGAAGAACATCACTTGACTCTTTGGTGAGTTTTGTTGTAGTAGTCATTGGGGTGCGACTAGGTTTTGCTTCAACCATTTTAAACCTTTTTAAGATGTCATCTAGATATTTTGATTGACTGAGATACAACCTTTGCCCAATATTCTTCACTTCTATACCCAGGAAGTAGAACTGCAAACTTCTTCACTAGAAAGCCAATTGTTGCATCAATGTCCTGCACATGTGTTCCAGTAATTATCAAGTCATTGACATATATAAGGATATATGTAACTGAGTTTCCGTTTCTCCTTATGAATAGAGAAGTGTCACACTGAGAGTCATAAAATCCTTGTTCTTGTAGAGCTTCTTTCAACCGGTTAAACCAGGCACGTGGTGCCTGTTTTAATCCATATAAGGATCACTGCAGTTTACATACATGTGTAGGAAATTTAGAATCCATGAAACCAAGAGGTTGTTTCATATAGATTTCCTTTTGAATATCACCATGTAAAAAGGCATTCAACACATCCAATTGCTGCATGTTCCACCCATTCGAGAAAGCTATGCTTAGAAGCAATCAGATTGTTACAGGTTTGATTATCAGACTGAATGTTTCTGTGTAATCAATCCCATATTTTTGTGGAAACCCCTGAGCTACCAACCTGGACTTGTATCGATCAATTGAGTCGTCCGATCTTTCTTTTATATGAAAGATCCATTTGCTTCCCATTTTATTGGCACCTAATGGCAATGGTACCAATTTCCAAGTATCATTTTTCATCAGTGTTGCATACTCTTCTTGCATAACTTGTTTCCACTTTGGATCCTTGAGAGCTTTAGTTGCAGATGTTGGAATAGATCTTGTACCTATAACATGAAGTGCATATTTTAGGTTAGGCTTAAAAATTCCTTTAGATGCTTTGGTTACAAGACGATGCTTAGTGATATTTGTTGGGTTCTTGCACAGTTCCTCAGCTGATTTTGATGTGGTTGTCAATGGGTCATCACTTGAACTGACCTGCATATCTAATGTATTTTCAAGTGTATCGACTTGAGCATGGTTAGATAATTTAGATACAGAATGACATGACAAAATGACTGTAGGAGAATTAATTTCCCGTTGATGATCCTAAATACTTGCAGATGCTGACTTATCAATTGTAGCATTGAGAGAAGTTTTCATTGAAAATTACATTATGAGAGATAAACGTTGTCTCATGAGTAGGAGAATAGCACAGGTACCCTTTATGCTGAGGTGGATAACTGAGAAAAATGCACCACTCTGTTCTGTAGTTGAATTTATTGTTGTGATAAGGTCTCAAATTTGGAAAACAGGAGCATCCAAATACCTTTGAGAGAGAATGATCTGGCTTGCATTGGAACATGGCTTCAAGCGGTGTTTTCCCATCTAACTTAGCAGTCGGCATACGATTAATTAGGTGAACAACACATTGGAATGCCTCTGGCCAAAAATATCTTGGAAGACCTGCATGGGCTAACAATGTAAGTTCGGTGTCAACAATGTGACGATGCTTCCTCTCAATTGATCCATTTTGTTCATGGGTGTAGGGACGAGCAAAATGATGCATTATTCTGTTGGTTTGAAGGTAATCTTTAAATGCGATGAACCCTTTGCCATTGTCACTCTGAAAATTTTTGATTGATTTTCCCAATTGCTTTTCAATGTGTTTTGAAAGTAATGAAAACTTGCAGAGATTTAGATTTACTTGTGAGAGGAAACAACCAAGTATACTTTGTTGATGCATCCACAAATGTAATATAGTAACGAAAACCTTGTTTAGATTGTATTGGACTAGGACCCTAAAGATTAGAATAGATGAGAGCTAAAGGTTCATTTTCAGTTGAACTATCATGAAAAGGGAGTTTATGAACTTTGCCAAAACAGCAAGCATTGCAAAAGGAGAGAAAATTATCATTAACAGGCAAATTGTTTGAACGAATCATGGACATGGTTCTCTGAGGATTGGGATGACCCAATCTGAAATGCCAAATATCAGAAGATGCTTTGACAGCTAAGTAAACTTGAGGACGTTGAGCTATTGTACGACTCATGCGCAGTTGGTATAGATTTCCCTTAGCATGCCCCTTGTGCACCGAAACTTGAGTTCGATGGTCCTTGATGGAGAAGCCAACATTATCAAACTCAACATTCAATGGGTTATCATTGCAAAAACGGTATATAGACAACAGATTCTTTTGAATAGCTGGTACAACTAAGACATTACGCAGAAAAACATTACCAGCATTGGTGTTAACTATTGAAGCTCCAATGTGAGTAATCGGTAGTTGTTCTCCATTTCCAACCGCCAACATATCAGCTCCTATGTAAGGGACATTGGCAGACAGGTTGTTAACATTATTCGTGACATGGTGTGTAGTTCCAAAGTCGAGGTACCACAAACCATGCTCAGGCATAGTTTCACCCCTGTAACCCAAAGGCATAGTGACAACATTAGCATTAGGATTGTTCTTAGTAGGAGCAAAGTTTTGGAAGTCCAAACGCTTGAAACAATTTAAAGTAGAGTGGCCTAGTTTCCCACAGATTTGACACTGGATTCTACCAGCATTATTCGAGCAATTGCTGCGACCACCTGATGGTTGTCCACATCCATGTCCACCGTGCAAATTGTTGATGTGAGACGAGTTTTGTGTGGCAAAATTCACAACAGGTGAAGAATGATGAAATCTACTCATCCTCATTTCTTGATTCAACAACATTCCCTTTAAATCAGATAGCGAGATGAGTGAAGGTTGTGTGGTGATATTAGTCACAAAGAATTCAAACTCCTGACCCAATCCACCAAGAATGTATAGAGAGAGCTCCTCATCAGTAATAGGGTATCTGGCAATGGCTAAATTATCAGCTAAAGCCGTGGTGTGACAGATGCAATCTATCACCGTCATGTTTCCCTTCTTAAGAGTCTATAGCTCGAAGCGCAGTTGCAGTAGACAGGCTTGTGATTTGGATGCATACAGGCATTCCAAGGTCATCTACACACCCATGACCAATGATTGATTGGCAACCTGAGACAAAATAGAGGGGATTAAAGATGAGAAGATCCAGCTCACTAATAGTTGGTCCTGTTGGATCCATTGTAGGGCCTCTTCTTGATCGGAGGGACATGGGAAATTGCCGTCGTAGCCAAGAAGATCGTGACCATGAAGAATGGCAAGGAAGGATGCCCTCCAAATGACATAGTTATTTTTATTTAGTTTGATGGGAATAAGATTTTGGATGTTTGCTAGCGACGGAGCTGATGCAGCGGCGGTGGTGAGGATGGGGTTTCCGAAGCTAGTGGTCGACAAGGTCGACATTGCCTATGACTCTGATACCAAATTAAAAAATGGAAGGTGGGAAGAAATGGAGGAGGAAGAAAAGGAAAAGGCACAGGAGAAGATGATGTAGAGAAAAGTTCTGCGATTTTTCATTAGTAATCAAGAAAGAATACAAACATATATATAGATACACTACTATCTTCTAGAATCTTCTCCAAAAGACCATGATAACCAACCACGTTTATAAAATGACGTGGAAAGCAAAAATACAAAAGTTGTTACACCTGTTCCTTAGGCCATTATGCAATTACCGTTTAACCCATAGATCTTAACAGGATCAATAGGATGGAAACACATTTGTCAGGTGTAAAATATGATATTACCACTGCATGTATGAAGGCACCACAGGATGTTAGAAACTAAGTGCTTTAAAATTTGAATGAAATAGATGATAAGAGGATGAGGACCTTGCCACTAGTACTTGTTAATATTGATAATAGGGAATTTGGGAACGAGAATGAAGCAACTCAAGCAAGTGATGCTGATTGCTAAGTTGGTGAGAAAAGAAAGGAATTCAAATCAATGAAGGCAAAAGGATAACAAAAGAAAAGCCCATTGAAGGAAAAGCAAAACAAAAACCTTTTAATTAAACTGAACCAGTCAGGAAATTGGTCCCTTTTTGGTCTGATTTTGAGAATATTGATATAAAATATTGTGTTATCATCATCGTCATCATCATCATCATCATCATCATCATAAACCTTAAATCCACCATTTTTAAATGTAGGCCCACCATCATCCTTTCTTAAACTTTCTAAATATTTTTTAATGTAAACAGATTTGCAAAATATTTTTCTTGGAATCCACCATTCCACTGTTTTCTATTTTCTTGGAGATCAATTGATTCATTGAGCAAATTGTGTTAATAAATGGATGCACAGGGTTAGTGTGATTGCAATTTTAAGATGCAGGCAACATGATTTTTGGTGTATAACATAAATTACAATTTGGATTTCTTGAGCACCCTGACCTAATTATGCGACCAAGGTTGCATGGTGCTTTTTTGCTTGATATTTCTAGCACTGTTATTGATTGAGATATGCGTTAGAAAAGCCTACAGAAAATTCAATTTTGTACAAGCGTTTGGTTGGTAACATTTATAGATATTAATTTAATGGCTGTAACTTGATTTCAGGTGGATCTTGATAATGTTGATGTTAAAATGTTTCCAAATGTTCAAGAACTGAAATTTCTGGACTGCATCTTGGAAGAAGGTGAAATGCTCTACATCCCACCAAAATGGTGGCACTATGTGAAATCTCTTACCATTAGTTTCTCTGTTAGTTTCTGGTGGTCTACAAAAGATGTTCATACTGATTGACCAAAGCATAATTTTATGGCATTAATTCTATTATCCACTTGTGACCTGTGCACAAACTGCAGAAGACCGTAAAAACCACCGATCATTCTTATTCCAGCCATGCGGTTGGACAGTGTCATCAACTTTGTATATAAGATGTATTCCCGTGTCTTGTACTTGCGGAAAGTGAGCGTGTGTAAATTTCTTTTATGCCCATAAGCAGTTCGGGCATTTTTGAAAGCCATCTGTAAGCATTGTAATCGCATTTGTATCTTTAGCTTTTCCGTCAGGACCTGTACTTATCTTTTGCTTTTCCAGCCATCTGGAAAGCCCTTTTTTTTTTTTTGGCAGGATTTCAACTTGCATTCGTGTTTGGAAGAGTGATCCACATGAAAGGCCGCAGGCCATGGTATCCTGGCTTCTGTATTAATTGCAGCATTTCATTGTATCATATTTGAGATAACATGTGACAGGATGGGTTTCACGTCATACATTCCAAACCGATACAATGGGTTTCCTTCTCATTTATGGACAACACAAATTTGAAACAATTAAGCAATTTGAAGGTCCGCTACCTTGAACTTGAACTTGATGGTCTCCAAATGTGCTTGGTTCTTTGAACATTTCACAGAATCCAGGCGTTACAAAGACTACAGGCGAATCAGGATCGTGTAACTTGTGTGATCCCATGGATGTAAGCGGACTCAAAATGACGCTTACATTGTGTGACTATTCAACATGTTCCCTCCACTCCAATCTGTCTAGAGAATCAGTTATTGCCTTTCGGAATGCATCGTTGTGGAGGAGGAAAGAAGAAACATGGCCTCCGGTGACCCACCGCACCTCGGAACCTGGCCAAGCTTTATTAAGCTCCAACACGGAGTGCTTGGGGATGTATCCATCGTCCTGACGAAGGTAAGAACACGTTAGAGATGTCATAAATATACCTGAGCTCCTGATTTCCAGACCACAAAACATCAAAACTTGAAACCTTCAGTTACGACGTAAATCTTTCGTATCATTGCTAAAAGGTCAAATGAGGCAAACATGACTGATAGGTCTGCGCACTGCATACAATATTCTATAATCACAAATAATCTTTTCAAAGATGCATTTGGGATTGGACTTACCACCAGACCCGACAGTTTTTACCGGACATAAATATAGGTATTGTTGTTTATGAGCAATTTTTTTCTAATTTCAGAAGTTAGATAAAATTAAAAGTTGAATTAATTTCGTGAACATAGTTGAAATTATAAGATGATAAAAATTTATATGTTAAAATTTATGTAGTAATAACGATGTTAAAAGTAATTTTAGAAGTTGAAAAATGTTAATTTGTGAATGATCCCATAGCTAAGTAGCTAGGTTTAAAAAGAGACGAGCTTCTGCCAACTTCAATTGGAACTTACCGTAGCTGCAACGAATATAACAGACCGAGGATTCCTAGGAATTGGGAAGCGAGTAACATCTGTGAGTGATAAAACCGATTGCATGCGTTCCCTCACTTGTTCAAGTGTTACTTCAGCCTTCTGCGCTGCATCTTCTCTCAGCGCCTCCCATGCAGTTGCATGCTTCAGAATTCCTTCACAGAAAGCCACTGCAGCAGAGTGTGGAGAGAGAAATGGTAGTACGGCAAGTGGTCTAGGATGCAATGATCCAACCATTGCAGCGTGCACTCCCCCTGATGTTTGGTAAGATGCAAGGAAATAGACAATAAGCAAAACCACAGAAACAGGGCAGCAGAGTATATCATACAACCGGCTAATGAAAGAAAATGTGCCAAACAATCTTTTAAGATGCTCTTTATGAACCAAATTGATATTTAAAGAAGGCTACTTGCTGAGCGGAGTGAATTCTCAACCATCAAATGCTAGCCAGTTTTAAGTTGTTAATGGCCATTGAAGAAAAGCAGCAACCAACAAAACGAAGATGGTAAATTATTGTTCCTTTATAAATGTGAATAACTATTCAATAGATGATATTTGAAGTAAAATCATAAATAAACAAGTTATCATTATACATAATTACTTGACAACTAAAAAAAAGATATTCAAAAACTGCCACAGACATATAATTGAAATCCATTAGGGAAATCGAAAACAAAGATGGAAACTGTCAGAGGGGCTTAAGCTATGTGATTATGTGGAGACCTGTCTAGAAAATCGATGATTTGCGTTACTCCTGAAATATTAGCACATCATTTAGACCATTTAGTTTAGAATGATGATCATAACTTTTTCCTGCAAATTTTTATTACCCATGCTGAGGCCACAAACGCCTGTCTTTCCAAAGCCAGCCTCGGATTCCAACCAGTGTAATAGGCCACGAGATTCCTCTATGGTGGCTCTTCCTAGTAAAAGTAAATCACTTACACAAAGAAGCTTTGAACCACACTGCAGCCTAGGACGTCGTCGTCCATAAAAAGGGCTGCATTCATTTTGATTCAGTAAGATAATTAGAAAATAGTTACATAGTTAACATTTAAGGCACAAGTGCAGGATGTTCTATGATGTCACTAAATTTAAATTTCTCAATAATTGGGAAACGGTGCTCACCTTTCTAGTACCATTGTGGCTATATTTTGCTTTAGCAAGGGTGCACCAAGACGTAATCTTCTCTCAAAATTATGGTCTCCTGTCCCTGTGGTTATTGACCAACGCAAATGTCACAGCACTAATAAAATAGACTAAAAAGGACAAATCTAGTAAAGGAAGATTAAACTTATCTAGGGTCTAGGAATAATTCAGTGGCACACAACCTTACCCTAGACTAAAGATACTATTTCCTAGGATTGAACCCAAGACCTTAGGTTCACAGTGGAGTGACTTTCTACTAGACCATGTATTCTCCTCTAACTAATAAAATAGACTATGACAAAGAATATTAGAAAGTTGCTTTTCTTGCCATAATATTAGGGACATCTACTTGTCGATTTAAATAAGAATGGAAAACAGAAGGTCTTCAAATAGAACCACCTAGGGAAGCCAACGATGATGGTCAATTTTACCACCATATATTTTGACTAAGAAAAACCCATTTCACCATGCAATAATGATTTCAAGTAAATGAAATTTCATGGCAAGAAATTGCATTGAATAGTTGCAGAAGATAAGCAACTTATGACAAAAGTGACAGTGAAACTGAAATATAACTCACCAAGTGCTAGAAAATATCACTTGCCTGCTAGGTGTACTACACAAGCCATCTTCTGTGGTGGCACAAACTTTGGGACAAGAAAAGCAACTCTCGCGACATAACTCTCGGGAGGCAATGCATCCATCAGTAGTTCATCACATGGGGTTTTGAATGTTCCCTCTCTTAAATGTGCATTCTTGGTTTCCCATACTGTTCTCCAATGAGGCCGGATAGTAGTGGGTGGCAGGTTATGTTTTCGTATCTCTGGGAATAACTGCTTAATCATACTTTCTAAAAGTTCGAGCTTGTTCCCACCCCATCCTTTTGAGAAAAAAGGTGGGCTTATTTTGGTCCTATGGACAAATGCTGCATATATGTGGTCAAACACATAATGCACAGAGCCTAAATTCATAGTAACCAATTTGCAGAATAAATATGGTACTTTCAAGTTGAAATCCAAGGTGTCCAAGCAAAAACAGCAGTGCAGTACTCTTGATTTCCACAACAGTAACCAAAAATTAATAACTGCAGTAAATAATAGGATTTGAGTGAGAGAAAAGGACTCTAATAACAAACATACGATAACAAAGCAATTTATGCCAAGAGTCAAAAAAATTCTAACGACAAATTGGTTTTATCTTTCACTGATAGGTTCAAATTCTTGTACATTTCCTCCTGCATTATTCTTGTACAGCAGATTTTCACATTTACCTACAATCCAAAAATCAAGATCAACACTACCAACACAGATAATGAAGTGAAATATTTATCCACGGACAGGAAAAAGGGTTATCCATGAAGTGAAATATTTATCCACAGATAACACAAAGCAGAGCCTTTTAGGCACCACAGAATTTTTCAAAAGAAACCCTCATGGTTGATTGAAACCTGTATAAATCGCTCAAAGTCCCAGGTGGTGATGTCCACATTCCCCAAGAAAAACATAAGAAACGCATTCATCCTCTAATTCAACAGAAAATTAATACCTTTCTCCTTGGATTAACAAAAAATGTAGTGCATCACAAGAAAAATTCGAAACAGAGGTGGTGTTGTTATTGCTTCTTCGAATCAGCAGAGACGGATCTCAATTCCAGAATTGCTCCAGGTTTCCAAATCTAAATCAAGCAAGCCCAAGTCACACTCACCACCAAGCTTCAAAAGCCACCAAGTAGTCGTCGAGAATCCGTCACCGATCAGGCGCGGATGCCACCACGCCTCCTACATACAAGTAGAAGAAAGAGTTTAGAAGCAGCTCCCGTTCTTCCAAGAGCAGGACGCCACTGCGGAGGAGATCGATAGACAGATGTCGGAGTACCTGAAGGGTGAGGTCAGAAAGCACAGGCAATGCAGAAGAGAAGGTCGGGTGAGGGAAGAAAAGGCGAATGGTGCCTTGGGAAGGGCGGCAGATCGGGGGCGATCCGAACCCAGAAAGCGCATGAAGAGGAAAACGGTGGGCAGCCAAAAAATCGGACGGAGGGCTGGTCCCCGCGGCTGCCGGTGGATCTTCGCCGGTCCACTTGGATAGCAGTGACGTACATCTCAACCTCACCCTCACCTCCGAAAAAACAAAGGTTTTGTTTAACTTTTTCTTAACTTTTAACGTTATTATTATAATATAATTTTTTATTATTTAAATTATTATATAATTTTAATTTTATTTATAAAATTAATTTTAACTTCAATTATATCTGAATTTTTGAAAAAAATTATCGTAAAATGCACTCAAAAAAGGTAATCCTTTCTTTTTCTTTCCACCATTGATAAAATACAAGTAAAATATATAACTATGTTTTTTTTATAGATGATATCAGAATTGAGAGATACAACTATGAATCGAAAGAACAATATGCAAGAGAATAAAGTGATAATTAGTTTTCTTTATCTTTCTTTCTTCTGTTGCACTACCGTGATCGTGAAGTCAATCAAAAGGTGATTTGTAGTTGGATAAGTTGAGATTTCACAAGCTTGGTTGTGACTTCTTTTTGTTCTTCATTTTAAATGGTTGAATTGAGAATCAAAGTAATGCAAGGTTAGATTCAAAAGAGATTTTAAAAAAATTCTTAATGCACGTAGTTTTGTAGTATGCATTTTCACAAGAAGTTTAATTTAAAAAGAGAAATAAAGTATTACCTGAATTTCTTATTGGAGCTTTTTTTGCATTATTTGAATTTCTCTTACATTATTAGAATTTTCTTTATAAATTATCGAAATTTCTTCTATGCACCGTTTGAACTTCCTTTGTATCACAATAATTTTCTCTAAGTATCATTAAAACTTCCTTTAACGAATCTACACTAGAAAATTTTTTTAGTAATGCCATAAAAAAAATCAGCTCCCATATATATATATATATATATATAACATGTGTTGCTTTTTCGATTTGTTTCATTTTATCTAATATATTATTATATTATCCGTAAAAAAAACGGGTTGTTTTTTCTGAAAATATCTGCTCAACAACTATTATATGACAAGACAGGGAGGCTTACGTGTACGTATGGGCAAACACGTACTTCTGGTTGAATGCGGGTTGGATCAGTTGGTGGATCGGTATGATTTTCAATATATATATATATATTCGTAAAGTCTGTAGATATTTTTTTTAAGAAAATTTTTATAGGTATCGTTTTATGTTAAATAATTTTTTAGCCTCTTCTTTCAGGTAATCTAATTTTTTTAATTGGATAACTTATTTAATTCTTTTTTCTTTACCTAAAATTGTGTTTACTATTTTAACAAAAAAATCATGTTCCTTTTAACCATCGATCGATAAATGCTTATTTAAGGAATCGGTAGACATCTACAAGTTCCTTTATATATATGTGTGTGTGTGGTATGCATATTTATAATATCATCAATTTACTAATTACTAATTGATACAATCAAATTCCTTGTTAATTTTAATGCCCATATATATATATTCAAATTCAAATCAATTGATAACGAGTGAAGTTCATCTTTTCTGTAATCTTTTCGATCAGATGTTAAAATGCATTTTTTTTGGAATACATTAACAACAACTTAACCGTATGTATCCATATATATTAATTAAAATCTTTTTATTTTGATACCATGTTGAATACAACGAACATTCAAATCAAAATTAATGAGAACGGTTCTATACACCACAAGTTTGTCGAGATATTATTTGTTAGGACCCAATTACCCAAATCACCCTTTGCTATATATTTTTTCTTTTGATTCTCAACATTTAAAATCAATTGGAAAAGATAAGTGGCCACCGTTGATTGTAGGACGAATCTAACAAAAACAAAGGCAACATTGAACACACAACCCTTTCACTTTTGATTGAGATTGAGATGTTAGTGAATTGTATTATCTACACCACTCGATCACAGCAAATAAAATAGCTGACTGGTTAACCATAAATGCCTTATCATGCATTTTAAATTTTGACAGAAATGCAGCAAACACCAAAAGTAACCATCATTATCACAATCTATGTATAAATTGGGGATTGGCAACAAAAATTATACTGTATTATATTTAACAAATTAATTAAGGTATGTTAATTAAGATCAAACTGTATTGTATTCTACCTCTCCCTTTCAAAGTCTAGATGTATATACATATTAGTGGAAGTACTGGACATGATCAATCTTCCTTTCTCTCTCTTTTCCTTAATTAATTTCATCCCAACGTGATCTTTCTGTTTTCCAAAAGTATTTCACAGATTCAAACACTCAATCGAGCTCACAATTATGAA
>JAMKPZ010003565.1:0-15890 GCA_024699675.1 Amphibolis antarctica
GGCTGTTTGAACGCCTAAGGAAGTACAAGCTCAGATTGAACCCATCAAAATCAACCTTCGGGGCCACCACCGGGAAGCTCCTTGGCTTCGTCATCAGCAAGCAGGGCATCGAGGTAGATCCTGACAAGGCAAAAGCAATTTTAGACAAGCCTCCACCACAGACGGAACAACAGATACAGAGCTTGCTAGGGAGGCTACAATACATCGCGCATTTCATCTCGTGCCTCACGCCAATCAGCAAGCCTTTCTTCAAACTATTGAAGAAAAACACCAGCTTCACATGGACTGCAGAATGCCAAGTCGCCTTCGACCACATCAAACATCAGCTGTCCCAGTCGCTGATTCTCCTACCACCTCACCCTGGACGACCGCTTTTCTTGTACATGTCAGTAACAGCTTCCTCCATGGGTGCGGTATTGGGCCAACATGACACCACCGGCAGGATCGAGCAGGCCATATACTACCTCAGTAAAAAGTTTACTAAGATAGAAGAATGGTATGAGCTGATTGAAAAGTACTGTCTCTCGCTGGTCTGGATAGTGAAAAAGTTGCGACACTACCTGGTGGTCTATCCAGTTTTGTTGCTCAGCCACCTAGATCCCCTGCGCTACCTCTTCGACCAACCAGCCTTGGTAGGCAGGTGCGTAAAATGGCAAATGCTCCTTGCAGAGTTCGACATCCGGTACGTATCCTAGAAGTTCATGAAGGCTCAAGCCATGGCCGACCAACTGGCACCCCAGCCCTTGCCAGATTACCAGCCACTAGAAGATTCCTTCCCAGATGAGCCGATCTTCACCATCAACGAGTTGAATCCAGACTAATCAGATCTAGATCAACTGGATCCTGATCAACCGAAACCCCATACCTTGTACTTCGACGGAGCAGTCAACACTAAAGGTCGCGGGGTAGGGGTCGTCTCAGTGGATCCCCAAGGAAGAATGTTGCTGGTAGCCAAGCGGCTTCTCTTCACATGCTCACACAACGAGGCAGAATACGAGGCTTGTATCATGGGGCTACGACTTGCGCTGGAACTCCAGATCACACATCTGCAAGTATTCGGTGACGCCATGCTGGTAATTTCTCAAACCCTCAACAGGTGGAAAACCCGAGACCCCAAGCTCCAGCTGTACCAAGAACTTGTACTACAATTAGCATGTGACTTCCGGTTCGTCCACTTCCAACACATCAGTCGCAAGCATAACCCAAACGTAGACGCTCTAGCCGTCTTAGCCTTAGGGGTAGCGGTCACAGAAGGGCAGAACATTGCCATAGAAGTCACAACACTTCACCAACCAGCCTACAGCGAAGATGTCTACCGCCTTACAGAAGTCCCCAGACAGGCCGACGCCAGACCCACAGCTGTGCCTCTGGCTAGCCGCTCTCGCAACCAGCAGGCTGCCAACCAACGCAGAGAACCAACTCCAGCTGACGAGCCAAACAACACAGATTATAGGTCCCCAGACCATAACCTAAGAAACTCACAGCAAGAGGACCGCCCATGGTATTTAGATGTACAAACCTTCTTGGAAACTGAAGAGTTCCCCCCAGAGGCCACCACCCAAGACAAACGAATGTTGTCAAGGCTGGCCGCCGGCTACATCTTCAGCGAGGGACAGCTCTACAAAAGATCTCACAACCAGACCCTCCTCCAATGCATAACCTCGCCCGAGGCACGTACAATTATGCAGGAAATCCATGAAGGTGTTTGTGGATCCCACATGAACGGGATCCTCCTAGCGGAAAAAGTTTCCGGGATGACGCCACCGGCAAGGATGCCGGTGGCGGCCGTTCAGGTGTACGAACACGTACAACCCGACGGTCCCTGTACGTTTAAGTGATTAAATCTCGTCGTATCTTTCTAATTGATTCGCCTTACCTTTCTGGGTAGTTAACCAGCAGCCGCTACATGGCAAGCAGATACCGACTAGTTCTATCCAGCTACCACACAAAGGCGATCATGTTGGCTCGAATGTGGGCTTTGGGGAGTCGACTGTCAGACTTTTGTACTGGTATGCTGGCAGCTGGCGGGCTGTACCCCCGATCCATCTGTTCAAATGTGGGCTTTACGAAGTCGACTGCTGGATTTTTGTACCAGTATGCCGGTGGCTGGCCGGCTGGCCTCCCAAACCATCTGTTTAAGCATGGGGTCAACAGAATGCCCCTCCCTACGCAAGGTTGTATGACCTCGGTGGAAGGAAACTGACATCCTATGGTGGAATGACCCTCCATGCGTGAGTGGTAAGCCATGCGAGATTTCACACTTGTGAATCATCTATGGCTGTTTATAAAATAGAGTCGGGCTTACACTCTCGGTCACCTAATCGAGAGATGCCATTGGTGTTAACCGGCTGGTTGTACGGTAGCCACCTTGTGGGTGCCGGCAGCCGGGTGATGACGTGAAAGGTTTCACGTGCTGGCTTTGCGAAAGTTGTCATTGATGCAGTGAATAGTCATGTCGTACTTTTCTTAATTTTACCTCATAGCCGGCTGGTTGCGCGGCAGCCACCTTGTGGGTGCCAGCAACCGGGTGGTGACGTGAAGGGCTTCACGTGCTTGTTTTGCGAAGGCTGTCGTTGATGTAGTGAATAGTGACATTGTACTTTCTTCAATTTTACCTCCTAGCTGGTTGGTTGCACGGCAGCCACCTTGTGGTAGCCGGCAACCGAGTGGTGACGTGGAAGGACGTGAAAGGCTTCACGTGCTTGCCTTGCGAAGGCTATCGTTGATGCAGTGAATAGTCACGTCGTACTTTCCTTGATTTTACCTCCCAGCCGGCTAGTTGTGCGGCAGCCACCTTGTGGGAGCCGGCAACCGGGTGGTGACGTGAAAGGCTTCACGTGCTTCCTGCAGTTTTTTCAATTTTTGTTCATCTTTCTCAGTTTTCATGCAGCTTTCTCAGTTCCCGTGCAGAAGTCGTACCATTCAAAGTTGTCAGGAATCATTTCAGCTTTCTCGACTTTTGTTCAACTAGTTTTTGAACTGGTTTCCGCCTTGTCTGGCTGGAATCCGGGTGATAGTTTTCCTATAAATAGTAGGTGAAGTCGTTTGAAATTTTTCATCTCCTGCTCTCGTTTTCTTCCTTCGTTGGTCTCTTTCCCTCAATTTTTCTTCAACCTTCTTCTTTCCTTCAACCTTATGATGCCTCACACAAAGAATGTTATGGGCCACGTCTGGCGACCAGCTACTGGGGCTGTGCGATAGTGGCTCGACCTTTTGCCACAGGCACTGAAGAATTTGCCGGTGGAGGAGTTCGTCTGTCCTGACCAGGCTGAGTCTGCCCGTTTGTCCATTTTGTACGTGCCTACGGACAACGGCTATGATCACTCTTCGGTAGAGGCTATTTCCTGGTGGGGGCTGTCGGAGCGCCTGAGCGATTTTGGTGCCTCCGATTCTTGTTCGTCGGGGATGCAGAAGGCGAGGCGTCGATAGAGGCCCCACCCCAGAGTTCATGGCGTCGGATGCACCACAAGATAATGGTGGACTGGCAATGGCGTCTTCCCAGGAGTTCGTCGATACCGTTGGAAGTCCTTGATAACGCAGCATTGGACGCGGAGTCGGTCTAGATGGCACTGTCATGGTATCGCACGGCGATCGACTCTGAAGTGGTAGCAGCCGATGGTGTTTACCCCCCCCCCGCCCCGACACTAACCAAGAGTTCACGCTCCCCATGCACGGTCGGCTGTCCGTGAGGAGTGTTCTATATGGCAGGCCAGCTAATTTCGACCAGCTACCGGAGGAGGAGCAGCTGTTCGCCATGCAGGGCCTGCTTCCTTTCGTCCGGGACTTCCACCGTGTGGAGGCCGTCCCCGATCTGGTGGCCAACATGTACTCCAACCTATCGAAGGTGGAGTGGCAACTCATCCTGGGCCTCCAGAGCGGGCTAGTGGAACTCTCTGACGCGCTCCTGTTCGAGGTGTTGGGCATCCGCTTCACTGGCCTAGACATCTTCTCCTCCCTGCTGAGCCTCCCTTGGAGTATCGGCGACATCAACATGGCAGTTGCTACGGAAGTCGACTCGGACCAGCGGGTCATCAAGGCCCAGGACCTTAACCCGATCGCCCACCTCGTCTCCTTCATCCTCAACAACACGATCTTCCCGAAGGGAGGACACTAGGACGAGATTAGTGTGGCGACCTATCTCGCGACTTTCACGGTGATATCAGGTTGCCAGGTGAACTGGGCGGTGGCAGTTCAGTGCCAGATGCGTGGCGTGATCTACCTGGGCTGACGGCCTCCCTGCCAGTTGTTGTTTGGGGAGGTGATGGTCAAGCTGGCCGGCTTCCTATGCGTTTCAATCGGCGACCGGCAGAAGGTTCCGCTCCAGACCTGACCCATCACGTCGATCGATCTGGGCCGTTACGAGAGGCTCGCCTCTAAGCGGGCCAGCTGGTCATCCGGTGGGCAGTCGACCAGGCGCCGACCCACTGCTTGTACTGCTACTTCACCAGGTTCGGCTGCCGGTATGTCTGCATCGGAGTCGTTGCTCGCCGACTGCTTGTGTACGGCGATGGAGCGTCTCAATGCTCGAGATGACTTCCTCGTGTGGATAATGGCTCGCGAGGACCGGTTAGTTGGCCTATTGGAGCGGATGGAGGCTCAGGAGGTCGCACGGGATCAACAGAGGCGCAATCGTTGGAGATTCGAGCCCTGGAGGACTAGCGATGAGGATTAGTCTCATGTACCTGCGTTAGTACTTTAAAAGATAAATAATATCAACTTTGCTTAATGAAATTTCTCATATAGACTGTCTCCAAGAATTTGTACATGTATGCGAGTGAGGTGCGGGCAGTGATATGAAGAGAGCATTCGTACCACGGCGGGGATGTCGGGTGCTAGCACAAGCCAGGTCATTAAGGCAGTTGATGGTACCAGACAACCAGCTATTCCCTCTCACCCTCGGTCAATCTTACATCTGGGCACCTGTGTTCGGCGAGCAGCTACCGGCTAGTTTACCCGGCGGCCCTTCATTCTCCCATGTAACATTTCGTTTGGCGTTGATCCTGGCCGTGGCATCCGACTGCTCGAGTTTGGCGATGCGTGGGGGGGCCTTGTTCATTCCTATGAGGAGTGGTTAGCGTTCTGCAGTGGGATGGGTCGACGTGCCGACCATCCCTGGGTAGCCGTGACTGGTGGGCGGTGGCCAGCTGATTTACCCGATAGCCCACTCTTTTTGACATCTCGTCTTGTGCGGGTTGTGGTCCAGGCGTCGAGCTGTCTGAGCTGGGCGGCGCGCGTGGGCAAGCCTCCCTCGTTCTTGCATGGAATGGCCAGTGTTCTGGCATGGGATGCATCAAGGTACTGACCATCCCTGGGTAGCCGTGACTAGTGGGCGGCGGCCGGCTGATTTACCCGGCAACCCACTCTTTCTCCGCGTGACATCTCATCTCGTGTGGGTTGTGGTCCAGGTGGCCGTGTCTCCCAAGCGGCAACCAGCTAAACTATCCGACTGGCTTGTTTACCTGAACACTTGTTTGTACGTTAGTTTCCAAAGGTGAGGAGGGAGTGTTGTTCCCTCCCCTTATCCGTGAATATATGTGGTGAGTTGTGTGAACAAGTTGGGACATTCTCTGGTGGCTCTTTTTCTTGTGTTTCGTCTTGTTGATTCTGTAGAGGGGTTTTTAGGCGACTGCCCACAATGCAGTCCACACAAGGTAGCTGTTCCGACCCAATCATGCTATCTGGACCTGCAGGGGAATGAAAGGTGTCTCACCTCACGTCAAAAGACAACCACTGGACATTCACGCAAGTGTGCTTGGAAATGTGGTTCCCTTGTCCAGTGGAAGTGACCCTCAGGTGACAAAGACAGGTCGAGAGGAGAGATCCGAGAGTTGTCCTTCTGCCCATGGTTATGCTAATTCTTTCTCACAAGTTCACTCTGGGGTTGTAGAGATGACGGATAGAACTATGCGGGTTCCGGAAATGTGGGCATCGGAACCCAAGGGTGGAAGCAACTTTCAACAGGATGCCAAGCCCAATGTTGACGACTCAGCTAGGATGTCATGCCCTAGGACAAGAGAAAAAGGGAGAAGTGGGTGTCGACAAATGGGTTCCGGCACCCAGTTGTGTTGGCAGACTTTGATGGGTTGCCAAGCCCTGAAAGAAGGGGATACTTGGTCAATCACGACAAGCCGGGTATTAGACTGCCAACAGATGGTAGAATCCTAAGATCTACCCTTCCATTATACAGGAGTCTGTATGCTTTCAAGACTCAGCAACAAGTAACTTTTCTTTTCCTTTTTTCCTTTTTCTCTCTTTTTTTTTCTTTTTCTCTCTTTTTTTTTTTCATTTTGTTTTGTTTATTTTTCTTTCTCTCTTCTTTTCTATTGAAGAAGGATTCTAGCCACTGACTTTTCTTCTTCTCTGTTTTTTTTTCTTTTTCATTACAAAATAGAAGATAAGAAAACTGAATATAAGAAAGCTACTAGCCCTCCCCACGTGCTGTTGGGAAGCAAAATAACTCGACGTTGTTATAGCTGGGTCTATGGGGGAATACCTTACCTAGAGGGAGCTGAAGGTTGTGATCTCCCTCATTGTTGGGTGGCACTCGGGCTAGGTAAAAATGGAAGGTTGGATACTCATTCGAGGGGAGAAGTGATCTCCCGTTGGTATCTTGTAACCACTCAGAATCAGCAAAGACCATGGGGACAAGGACGAACCTGGATTACTCACCCTGTTCCATCTTTGTGCCATCGAAGTTAAACAAGATGGGCGCTCGGGTTTTCGATGTAGAAATCTGGATGTAGTTGGTATCACTCCTGGGGTCGGTAGTTCGTTCCAAAGGTCCAGATAGCACTTCTTGAGTCGGATGTGCCACCTACTACTGCAAACTGTTCTCACCACCGGCTGTGGACGTGGCTACCGGGTATGTCAAAGGTGGTAGCCGGTGGTGAGCTGGTTGGACGGTGGAGTGTGTAAGTATTGGGCAGCAGGTTGTGGATGACGGTCGGGTCATTTTTCGACTTCCGGGTGTTTCTTCTGGTGAATGGTGAGCTGGTTGTTTCGTGGTTCTAAGACTGAGGGGACGCGGGCTCGTTTCGATGGATTGTGACCTAGAACACACACGAACATTTGGGGTGAAGATTTGGCTAGCTCTATTGACCCTCTTCCTTTCCAATATGCACGAGGCAGGATGACTAAAGAGTTGGACCTACTTATCATGTGTGCATCATGTGACATGTGAGTCATAAGAGGGTATTTCACCAAGGAATGGAGCGTACCTGTCCGGACCTGACCTCTCGGTCAGTCTGACGGAGACGTCGGTCACCGGCTTGTCTAAAGGCGGCGGCCGTGGTGAGCCCCATTCGTGCTTATCCCTCACGGCCAGAGGGAATTGGCCTCTAGGTCAGCTTATGGGGAGTCAGTCTCAGGAGCCGGCGGTCGGCCTGTCTAAAGGCAGCGGTCGCGATGATCCTCGATTGAGTTTGTCTTCCTTGGTCCTAGGGAGCTGGCCTCTTGGTCAGCTTGTGGGGAACTAGTCTGAGGAGCCTACGGCTGGCCTATCTAAAGGCAGTAGCCGCGATGATCCCCGGTTGAGTTTGTCTTCCTTGGTCCTGGGGAGCTGGCCTCTCAGTCAGCTTGTGGGGAACTGGCTCGTTGTGTCTCACCATTGGTGACTGCTGAGTGCACGAAAATGGGATGGAGGGGCAGAATGCCCCTAGTTCTGCCCTGAAGTGCAGGTCTTCTGGAGGAGATGGGTGGATCTTCAGTTGGAAGTGCTAGCGGTCGGTTGGATAATGCCGACAGCCGGGTAAAACCCCCAGAAGTAGAGGTTGGTTGTTTAGGGCAGTGGGGAGCCAATCCGAGAAGTCGGCAGCCAACCTTTCTGAAGGTGGCAGCTGTGATGATCCCTAGTTGCGTTCGTCCTTCATGGCCTTGGGGAGTCAGTGTAAGAAGCTGGCGGCCGATTGGTTTGAAGGCGGCAGCCGTTATCATCCCCAATCAAGTTGATCTTTCATGACAGTGGGAAGCTGGCTCGTTGGTCTAAAGGCGACTGCTGAGTGCACGAAATGGGACAGAGGGGCAAAATGCCCCTAGTTCTGCCTCGAGGTGTAGGTCTTCATCAGGAGATAGCGGGTTTCCTTGTGGAAGTGCCGGCGGCCGATTGGGTAGTACGTAGAAACTGCTGTGGTCCCCGGTCGCGTTGTCTATGGGTAGAATTTCTTCAACTGTGATAGATTGACTGGACCGAACTCTTGTTGGGTGGCTTCATCAAAAAGGTAAACGGCCCCCCTGTTCAGGGTCTTGGTGATGACGTATGGGCCATGCCAGTTTGTGGAGAATTTTCCCATGGAACCTGTTGGGAAGATGGCGCGAAGGACTAAATCACTGGGCGTGAGGAGCCAGGGATAGAATTTCTTGTTGTAAGCCCTTGCCATCTTTAGCTGATAAGTCTGGGCATGGTCTAGTGCTCTCAACCTTCTCTCGTCTAGGAGGTTGAGCTGCAACAGGCACGATTTTGACCACTGGTCATCGGAGTTTGCTGCTTCCTTAAGGATGTGAAGGGATGGAAGCTCTACCTCCACTGGCAACACTGCTTTGGACTCGTATACCAGCGAGTATGGTGTTGCTCCGGTGGCGGTCCGCAGGGATGTCCGGTAGGCCCAGAGTGCAAATGGGAGGTGGTCGTGCCAGTCTTTGTGTGTTCGGACCATCCTCTTGAGAATTCGGGCCAGTGTCTTGTTAGCCGCTTCAATCGCTCCGTTCATCTGTGGCCTGTTGGGGGACGCCCTTAGGTGACAGATGTGGCACTGCTCGAAATAACTCGTGACCTGCTTGGTTGTAAAGTTGGTGCCGTTGTCGATCACCACCTCGAAGGGGATGCCATACCGGGTGACGATGTTGTTGCGTAAGAACCTCTGGGTGGCAGCTGCCATGACTATTTTGTAGGAAGTTGCTTCCACCCACCTGGTGAAGTAATCGATGGCCACTAGTTTGGACAACGTGCATCGATCTTGGGTGGTAGCTTTTGACGAGAATTCTCCGGTCCCCAAGAAGGTTTGTATGTCTGAATACCAGGGGTAGTCTTCTTGCTGTGAGTTCTCCAGATCACCGTCTAGGGACTTGGGGTCTGTATTGTTTGGTCCGTCAACTGGGGCCAGTTCTCTGTGTTGGTTGGCAGTCTGTCGGTTGCTGGGGTGGCTAGCCGGATGCAAAGTTGCGGGTCTAGCGTCTGCCTACCTGGGGACTTCTATGAGGTGGTAGATGTCTTCGTTGTAGGTCGGCTGGTGAAGTGTTGTGACTTCTATGGCTATGCGCCGACCTTCCATGACCGTTACCCATGATGCTAGGACGGCCAGAGCGTCTGCGTATGGGTTATGCTTGCGGCTGACGTGTTGGAAGTGGACGACCCAAAAGTTGCTTGCTAATCACAGTACGAGTTCTTGGTACGACTGGAGTTTGGGGTCTCAGGTTTTCCACCTATTGAGGGTTTGAGAAATTACCAGCATGGCGTCACCGAATACGCGTAGATGGGTGACCCAGAGTTCCAGTGTGAGTCGTAGCCCCATGATACAAGCCTCGTACTTCGCCTCGTTGTGTGAGCATGTGAAGAGAAGCCGCTTGGCTACGAGCAGCATCCATCCTTGGGGATCCACTAGGATGACCCCTACCCCATGGCCTTTAGTGTTGACCGCTCCGTCGAAGTACAAGGTATGGGGTTTCGGCTGGTCGGGATCTGGCTAGTCCAAATCTGGCTGGTCTGGATCCAGCTCGTTGATGGTGAAGATAGGCTCATCTGGGAATGAATCCTCCAACGGCTAGTAATCTAGTAAGGACTGGTGTGCCAGCTAGTCAGCCATGGCTTGGGCCTCAATGGATTTCTGGGATACATACTGGAAGTCGAATTCTGCGAGGAGCATTTGCCATTTTACGCACCTGCCTACTAGGGCCGGCTGGTCAAAGAGGTAGCGCAGGGGATCCAGGCGGCTAAGCAACAAAATCGAATAGACCACTAGGTAGTGTCATAGCTTTTTCACCGTCCAGACCAACAAGAGAAAGTACTTTTCAATTAGCTCATACCATTCCTCTACCTCGGTAAACTTTTTACTAAGGTAGTATATGGCCTGCTTGATTCTGCCAGTGGTATCATGTTGGCCCGGCACTGTGCCCATGGACGAAGCCGTGACCGACATGTATAGGAAGAGCGGTCGCCCGGGATGAGGTGGCATGAGAACCGGCGGTCGGGATAGTTGCAGCTTGATGTGGTCGAAGGCGACTTGGCATTCTGTCATCCACGAGAAGCTGGCATTTTTCTTCAACAACTTGAAGAAGGGCTCGCAAATCGGCGTGAGGCGCGAGATGAAGCGCCCGATGTACTGTAGCCTTACCAACAAGCTCCAAATCTATTATTCCGTCTGTGGGTGAGGCATATCTAAGATTGCTTTTGCTTTGTCGAGATCTACCTCAATTCCCTGTTTGCTGATGACGAATGTTGATTTTGACAAGTTTAACCTAAGCTTGTACTTCTTTAGGCGCTCAAACAATCTTCTCAAGTGCTCGAGATGCTGCTGATGAGTGCACGCCTTCACTACCATATCATCGACATAGACTTCAACTTCTTTGTGCATCATGTCATGGAAGAGGGTGGCCATGGCTCCTTGATAAGTAGCACCGGCATTTTTGAGCCCGAATGGCATCACCCTATAACAGAAGACGCCCCAAGGGGTTGTGAATGCAGTCTTCTCCTTGTCTTCTTCTGCCATGAGGATTTGGTTGTATTCAAAGAATCCGTCCATGAAGGAATACACCCCGTACTTGGCGGCATCATCTACCAAGACGTCTATGTGTGGTAGTGGGAAGTCATCCTTAGGGCTAGCTTTGTTGAGGTCCCTATAGTCGACACACATGTGTACTCGCCTGTCTTTCTTTGGGACGGGTACCATGTTTGCTACCCATTCCGGGTGGAAGACGGGCTCAAGGAACCGGACATTCAACTGTTTGTGGACTTCTTCCTTCAGCTTCTGGGCCCATTCCTGTCTCATTCGCCGAGCTTTTTGCTTCACAGGTCGGGCTCCCAGTTTGAGGGGTAGTCAGTGGACTGCTACCTGTTCATCCAAGCCGGGCATGTCTTCATAATCCCATGCAAACACTTCCACAAATTCTCGTAGGAGCACGAGGAGTTGTTGACGGTAGGGCTTGGGAACCTCTTTGATAATTTTTGTTTCTTTTCGATGACGTTCATTCCCAAGGTTTACAAGTTCGATTTTGTCAGTAGACGCTATATCGGTAGACTTGGGTGGTTGGACCCACTAGCCTTCCTCTTCGGATTCTTGATTTTGCAAGTAAGGATCGTTGATGTCTTCCATGGCTTGTTGACCCTCGAGTTGAAAGGGCACTGGATGACGGATCTGGTGGGAGCGGTGCCCATGGTCTTCTGGCTGGGTGCCAGGTAGGTGGACCGGCTGTCGATTCGAGGTAGTGGTGAACCTCGGGAGTGCTTCAGAGGAGATGGTGGTGGACTCACTATACCCGTATATTTGAGGTGTCATGCCATCGGGTTCTATCTATTGCTCTGGCTGCCAAGCATCCTGGGAGGGTGAGGGGCAGAATGCCCCTAGTTCTGCCCTGGTGGGAGGAACCAGCTGCCAGGTGGATAGGAGGTGGAAACCTGATGGAGTCCCGGACGACATTGCAGCAGACTAGTCACGTTTGCCTGTTCAAGTCACCGTGGCGGAGGAGGGGCAGAATGCCCCTAGTTCTACCCCATGATGTTGGCTAGTATTCTGTTTGTGGAAGAAGTCACCCAGACTGAGTAGGCTGGCTGTCCCGACTCCATGATGCGGAGCCCCTATCGGGAGTTGATGGTTTCTGACTGATTGAACTGGTACCCGGAGGATCGGTTGTCTGCTGTGCCGAGTGAGATACTTGGTATGATTGCCAAGTCTCGGTTGACTTGGTTAGGTTGCCAAGTCAGTGGCTGCTAAGGACGTAGCTATCGGCGCAGTTATGCATGGAATGCCAAGCCCTGTTGCTAAAGGAGCGGGTTCCGGCGTGAGTCACCCGGAAGCCATCAGGCTTGCCTCTTGACATTGATGACCTGCAAGCCTTGCCATCCCCTTTCCCTGCACAAACCAGTCAGACACAACGTCCGTTTCCAAAGTTCCTCCCTGTAGGATGGGCGATGGCAAGGGAGGTTGGTGAAGGGTTGGATCCCCAGTGCATACCGAAGATTCTCTGAACAGTCACAACAAACCGTCCTCTGGCTCTTGGTCTGGCTGCAGGTTGTCCTCCCAGGGTTCCATGTGCCTGGATAGATAGTCGAAGGTGGTTGAGTTTTGGAGGCCCGGTGGTGAGGTGGCAGCTGGCTCTGGTGACAGGTGTTGCGACCCGGAAGACGCCACAGTAGCCACAGATTGTCCTGGGTGGTAGTAATTCTCTGCCAATATGACGATGACCTCCCCCTTCCATAGGAACTTAAGCATCCTATGAAGAGTGGAAGGTACAATGGAGTTTTGGTGGAGAAATGGGCGGCCTAGGATGAGATTGTAACTCGGGGGAATGTCCACCACGTGCACGGGAACCTCGAAGGCTGCTGGTCTGATGACGAGGGGAAGGACGACCTCACCTTTGGCTTCATGAAGAGTGCCATCGAATCCTCTCATCACCCAGTCGATGGGGAGCAAGTCTTGTTCTTTAATCCCCAGCTTGTGCAGGACTTGTAGTGGGCACAGGTTTAGCCCAACCTCATCATCGATCATGACCATGGGGATGCAGAGGTCCTTGTATTGTACCCGGATGTACAAGGATAGGTTATGGTCGATCCCAGCCGGTGAGAGGTCTAAATCTGAGAAATAGATGAAGGAGGGGACTGTCACCATAGCCACCATTCCTTATATGGCCCCGGGAGCGAGACCTTGGTTCACCTTTGCCACTTGCAGTGCCTTGAGGAGGGTTTCCCGGTGCTCGATAGAGGACCGGAGTAGATCCCATAGTGAGATATCCGCCCGTATCCCTTGCAGCTACATTGATAGGTCCAAGGGTGGCAGTAATTGGGTAGCCGGCGTTGATGAGGCAGCAGCCGGTACTGATGAGGCGGCAGCCGGTGGAGCAAGTAGGTGGCTGCTGGTTGACGTCTGGCCTGGCACTCCCGGGATGGCGATCCCTCCATGGCGCAACTTTGGTTGATATACCTGGCCGGACTTGGTTATAGCCATACATGTGGATGGCTATTGAGAGAATGGGATGGGAGTAGGGGAGACGATGACCTCCTTGCCTTTATGCTATTCAATGGGGGATGGGAGTAGGGGAGATGATGACCTCCTTGCCTTTATGCTATTCAAAGGTGGATGTGGCCGGAGCGGATGGCGCGGTTAAGGGCAGGAATTGCTGCTTTGCCAGACTGGCTTGGAGTGGTGCTGGTGTTGCAGCTATTGGAGCGACCGCGCTGGCAGGAGTGCCAGCCAGGGAAGTAAAGTTGGCTATTGAGGCCTTGGGGATTGGAGGCACCGCAAGGATGACCGCCCTAACTAAGGTGGCTGGTGAGTAGAGAATCACCTTGGGTTGAGCCAGGATGGTCATCCCGATGGCCGGTACGGTTGTGCTGGCAGCTGGTACCATTGACGCGGTAGCCGCAGGCGCCACTCAGACGAAGAGTTTTCTTGAAGATGGGGATGGCGCCTGTTGCGGTGTAGGTCATGAAGACTTCCTCCTCCTCTGGTGGCTGTTGATTGTGAGGACGGAGGACTAGAGTTGCTGTTAGTATGGCTGGAGTTCCTGAAGCATTGGCGAGTGGTTGGCCGGACGGATGAGGTTGACCAGGTTCAGCCAAGGGATCCCGGCTTCCAACGGCCATGCCAAAGGGAGGGATCTCTTTGTCCCTTGTCTGTGTTTGGTTGGACATGCGGAAACCAGCTGCATATGCCGGAACCCCTCAAGCGGATGCCGCCTTCGGGCACCCAAGAAGACAGTGTTCACTTGGGAGTTTCCCGTATGATTCGGGAAAGTCTGCTAGCTCAGCTTGGGAGATATGGGAGGCTGTTGAAGCTCGATGGTTCCCAAGTTGATAAGATGCTATATAGCCAGTCTCAGCGTCTGGCAATGGTCTGTTGCGTGGCCAGCAGATCTGTGATATTCGCAATACTGCTGCGAGTTGTACTAAGCGGGAAGAACAGCCGGGGGTGGTTTGACAGGAGGGAGCGTAAGCAACGCTTGGGCCCTGCAGAATACCTGGCTCAGTGGTTCTGAGAGTGGCGTGTATTTTGTTACGCGTGGTTGCTGCGGTTGCGAGGGTGGCTGGTGTGGTTCCCGTTGTTGCTGCTGAACGGGGCGCTATTGGTTAATGCCTGTTTGACCCCTGTTTTGCCCTTGGTTTCTTTGGCGAGAGGACATCGGGGGCATTGCCTGCCATTGCTGGCTAGCCGGCAGCTTGGGTGCAGCCGCCAGTGGTGGAGCCTTGGGCCTCCAGGGCTGTTGATTCGGGGCCGCTCAAGTGGCGTAGACCGGCTGCTGAACCGGGGTGATCGCCAGCGGATGATACTCCTAGGCCTGGGTGTATAACTGCTACAGTTGGTATGGTGGTGGCGCAGCTGCCATGACGGTCACGGGAGACGGCCGTGCGTTGTCGTTCCTCTAGGAGCCGCGGTTGTTCCCCGTGTTGTCGCTTATGGCCAGCGGTCGGGGACGTATGTTTCCCCCAATGTTGGCCCCAAATGGAAGGGCTAAGAATCTCCCCGACTTCAGGAATCCCTCCAAGTGGCTGCTGGCTTTGATTAGCTGGGAGAAGATCGAGTACGACTGGATGCACAGGAGTGCTACCAGTGACAGCTGAGCACCCTGTACAATCATGTCCAGAGAGTCCTCCTCGGTGGGTTTGTCCCGAATTTGGGATGCCAGGGCCCACCACCTACCAACGTAGCCACTGAACATCTCATTCTCACATTGGTGGAGGCAGCGAAGATCCTCCAACTTGGGTGCCAAGTCCAAGTTGTATGCGTATTGTTCCTGGAACATGTATGCTAGCTGTTCCTAGGTGTAGATCTTTGTCAAATCCAAGGACATGTACCAGGAAAGTGCAGGTCCTTGGAGAGATTTCTGGAATAGTCGGACGAGGAGCTTTTCCTCATGTTGCAGCGCCGCCATGTCTCCACAGAAAGCTCGGAGGTGTGCACGAGGGTCAGCGTGCCCGTTGTATTTAACTAGTTCGGGCATCTTGAAGTCAGGAGGAAGTGTTGCCTCCGAATAGAAACAAAGGTTCTGGAAGGCACAGGAAGGTTCCGGTGGGCCAGACTTCATGTTCCGGAAAGACGCCTCCAGTTTAGCTATCCTCTGCAGTAGTTGTCCTTGCAGGTCTGGTATCAGGGCGGTAGTAGTGGCAGCTGCTGGCTACAGTGGCGGCTGGAAGAATTGGCCCGCGACAGGAGTGGTAACGACGTCGTACGCTTCGGTGTGTAGCCTCTCTGGGACACAGATGGTTGGCCTAGGTGGGATTACTGAACCAATCCCTTGCTGTTGGTAGCATGCCAACTAGTGAGCTAGGAGGGTCTGCTCGAAGTGTCCCGGTCGAGGTGGCAGGAAGGCATCAGCCCCTCCTATGCCCTCGGTGTTTGAGGGTGGCTGGTAGGATGGGCTGATGTTCCGTGTGGGAGCCGGCCTGTTACCTTCAGTTTCAATGAGCCATCTACCCCACGTGGTGATGCGCTCACACAAGCACCTTTCAATTCTCTATACCTCAGCCCATCCGCCAGCGGGGTCGGTGGAAACCCATGGGCTTCCGGGTGATAGCCGGATGAAAGAGAGGGTACATCGTCAATCTCCCCTCAGAAGAAGTGAATGGGTGAAGATGGTAGATGGAGAAGATGGAGAATGCCCTGTGAATGATGCTTTGAGGAAGAAGCAAAGGGGGGGCAGTTTCATGGCTACGAGACTATTTTATAGGTTGAAGGAGTGGCAGTTCA
>JAMKPZ010003566.1:0-24964 GCA_024699675.1 Amphibolis antarctica
ATCCACCTTGAATTATTTTTATTAAACACTACATAATTAAAATCGAATTATTTTTTAAAAAATCCACCCTAATATTTAAGTTAAAAAAATTCCACCCTAAATTATTTTTATTAAACACTACATAATTAAAATCAAATTATTTTAAAAAAAATCCACAAACTTCTTTCAAATTTAATCACCGTATTCATAATTAATGAAAAAGTAAGTAATTTTTATAAGTTAATTAATACAACAGTTCAAAATATACGTACGTTACTGAATTTTTAAAGTTAAGGGAGAGAGAGTACACACGTCTTTTTAGGTAAAGAGAGAGAGTGTTTTTAAATTTCACCTGCATGAGAGAGAGTAACTTTTAAGTTTTTAAATTTTACCCATCGATCTTACGATCGACGGACACCTACAGAACTCGTACCCTCATTTTTTAAAATATAAACTTCATCGCCTAAACCCTAATAGCCCCTTCAACGGGCATCATCGCCTCACTCATCTTCACATTCTAGCATTTTGATTTTCACTTTTCCAGATTTAAATTACTATTATTATTATTATAAAAATAAAATTAATTATTTAATAAAAAATTGATAATAATACATAAGCATCGATATTTAAAAATTTAAAAAAAAACCTGTTTATAAACCTAGAAATAATGAGAAATGAAATGATGAAAATTTAGAAATATATGAAAAATGGAAATGATAAGATTTCATGGGTAATTGCAAAAATAAGAGTTATTTGTGTGTGTATATATATATATATATGAGAAATGAGAAGAATCTGAAAAATAGAACAATACAAATCAAGAATTTGAATTTTAGATTTTCCTTGTATTCCAAGGTAAGGATAAGGGAAGCAAGAGATGGAAAATGCTCAATTATTATACCTCAATTGGAAAATGGTGTGAACCAGATTTTCCATCATTTCACTTTGATACAAACGCTTTCAAAAAATCAGGTAATGAAAAAGTGAATTCCTATAAATTTTTGTTTTATGAATTACAAGTACACAAATAAAGGTGAAATCACAAGTAAGACAATCTAATATATCAACATCCCATGTCTGTTATCTCCACACAAATCGGTACCAATTAGTACAAATTTATTATTGAAGTTTATAATAATTTTATAATTATAAAATATATATATAATAATCGATAATAGTTTATAATAATACAAATTTATTATAAAAATTTATAATAGCTTATAATGAATGACATATTTGTAATTATGAAGGGATAATATCTTCTAGTGGCATCTATAAAAAATTGATTTTATAGGTGTTCAATTTAAGGACTAATAATGTATCAAGATTGATTTTCATCGTTTCATCTCTTTTAATTCCTCTTAATTTTTTCCATTTCCCTCCTCAATTTCAAATTAAAACACCAAAATTATCAACTTGCCTCATTTCAATAGATCGAAAAATTAAAAAATTAAAAGAATGACTTAAATTTAGACACCTGTAGAATCAGTTTTCTATAGGTGTCACTAGAGAATTGAGACCCAATTATTAATGAAATAAATAGTAATTTCGTGTAATTTTTAAATTATTTATGGGAATTAAAATTGAAAAGCTAAAATTATAAATAAATGAATGTCATAAATCCAAAACTCTTATTAGATGAGGATTTTTGACAAAATACAATTTTTTTATTTTTGATATATGATATTGAAATGCATTTATTGTACATTTTTCATTGATGATATGTTGTTAAAAATGTATTTATTGTTGATATGCTGTTGAAATTGCATTTTCACGTTGTTCTGCTGTAAAAATGCATTTTTATGTTGATAAATGTATTTTTGTGAGTTATATTGTTGTGCTATTATTATTCTTTTGAAATGCATGCATGCATGTACTTACGCATTTCACGTGAAAGGCTAATGAAAATGCCCACCAAAGGAGGGATGGAGTTTTTATTGTGCGTGGTTAATTCTGCATAGTAATTATAGTAAAACAGGATAAATGTAGAGTAATTATAGCAGTTTCTTTTTCTGTAATAATTAAATATAAAATACCAAAAATACCCTCATCGCTTGGGATTAGAACGGAAGGGATTTGCCTGCACAATTCTAGCCGCAACCTACTTTGCTGCTGCCCGATCTATCATTGCAACCCCCTCTACCGCAATCCTCCTTTGCCACTGGGAGCAAACAACACCCATCCCTCCCGTCCCGCTGCAAGCCTCCATTGGAACACTAACCATCCCTCTTGTCCCACTGCAACCAATCGCGTCGCACGGAGCGAACACCACCCATCCCTCCTGTCATGCCTCATGGATCCAAACAAGTAAGCATTCTATTGCTTTTTTCATCACATTTACATAAAGATTGTACAAACGTTCATATATGATGAATGAGATTTAAATATTTTTTCATATAAAATCTAGGTAAATGTTTGTGCATGTACAGACCATTTTTACTTTGACTTTTCATTTTACTTTTCTCATAGGTAAATATTAAAGTTTACTATAATTTTGTATTATAGATATTAGTGATGAATGTTTGTATTTTTATTTCAATGACCTTTTTCTCAAATAACTAAAATGTGGCAAGTTTTCCATGGATTTTTGAAACATGTCATAGGTTTTTGGATAGATATGAGGACTTTCTTGACCTAGATCTTAGCGTTCCAATTTAGCTAATGTTTCGTTTTGAAAGACAAATAATCCACTTGCTTAATTTAGCATATCCATCAAGGACTATAGTGCATAATGTTGGATACATTAGTAGTGAAGTAGTGTCGAACATGTTAAATGGACATTGGAGAGTTTGTTTTGACATATGTCGAATGATGTCAAATACATTTAGGAGATTATATTCCATTCTAAAAGAATATACTCTCCTAACTGATAGTCATTGAGTGAGTGTTGAAGAACAAGTCAAAATATTTTTGGAAGATGTCCCAAAATATGCACATAGAAGCAAAAATAGAATGATGCAGATAGCACTCCAACACTCTAGACAAATGATTAGTAAATATATTCACAAAGTATTGGATGTTATAATAGTGTGAATGTCGAATGTGATTCAGCTGAAGGAATCATTGACAAACACACCACAATTCCTAAAAGATAATGAAAGATTTATGTCATTCTTCCACAATGCAATTGGAGCTCTTGATGGAAGATGTCCCAAAATCCTAACATATTGCATATCGTTGTGGGCAAGATGCATAGCAGACCACACAAAATGTACTAGGTGTTTGTGACTTCAACATGCGCTATATTTTTGCGTTTGCTGGGTGGGAGGACATTGCACATGATTGTAGAGTTCTGAAGCATGCAATGTCAAATCCTCGATATCACTTCTCTTTTCCACTACCAAGTTTACTTTATTTACACACTACTTATTACATAAACACCAATTATCTTGTAGATTCGGTTCCATGTTATGCCTGAAAACCTACTTCACCACTTAACTACTTGAGTTTTGTACAGGAAAATATTATCTTGTAGATTCTGATTATCCAAACTACAAAAAATTTCTTGCCCCATACAGAACAAGGTACCATTTACTTGAGTTTCAACAATCCCAACCTAGAGGTGCGGAAGAGAATTTTAACTACTTGCACTCATCTTTGAGAAATGTGATTGAGAGGACATTTGGAATTCTAAAAAAGAGATGGAATATACTGAACCTAATGCCACCATTTGATTATGATACTCAAGTGAAATTGATGCTTACTTGTATGACTCTACATAATTTTATCATTAAGCAACAATCAAATGTGAATTTCGACGCATTGGAGAAACAAAGAAGGACTGTGGACATTGAAGAACATCATAATTTAGAAAAGTGTCAACCGACTAGAATGTATGATGACAATAAGATAACACATGTGCGAGATACAATTAGAGATGAAATAATGAATGTGTGCAAGACATCATAACTTATATATTTTCATTTTCAGTTTATGTATTATAAGAATTGTTGTTTTGTGTTGCTCTTTTTAGTTCATGCTACGAATAGTTGAATGTTATGTTTGTCGTTCATGCTACGAATTGTGGGATGCTGCACAATTTTTATTGAATTGGTTGTAGATTGTGGGATGCTGTATAATTTTAAATAATTGTTGGATGCTGCACAATTTTTACATGTTTTCGTTTTTAGTGAATTGCTTGATAATCAATTTTGAACAATTCTAGATGGGACTACGCTTAGTATGTTGCTTATCTTTCAGAGGAACAAGATACAGGTATAGGTACAGGTACAGGTACAGGAATAGAGGCTGGTCCACAGCCAAGTCAACCACCCCTTACATCTCAACGTGCTGATTGGGATGACAACTTGGTATCAATTTTTATTGATATTTGTCTTGATGTTGCTTCTATGGGTCACAAGTCCAATGCTCATTTGAACAAGAAAGGTTATGAGCAGTTAGCTAAAGTATTTGAAGAACAAACACATAAAGAGAACATAAATTTAACTTAAAAATAAGTTTGAAAAGTTGAGAAAAGATTGGCCGCTATGGAAAATACTATCAAACCAAACAGATATTGGATAAGATCCAATTATAGAAACTTGGGAAGCAGAAAGTGATGAATGGTGGGAGATGTTTAAATTGGTATATATTTTTACATTTGTTATTAACATGCAACATATTATGCTTTATTTTTTAATATTTGTATTTTTTATAGTAACATTTGAATATTGTGATAACAGCGTGAACCACAATGTGAGAGGTTCTGAGAGAAGAGCTTGAAATTTGTTGATCGATTGGAAAGATTGTTTGAAGGTACATGTGCCACAAGCGAGAAGTGTATACTTTCAAGGCAAAGCCTCACTATAGTGAAGCAACGATGTGAAACAATTTATGGTAGTACTTCTTATTCATACAAACCTGCTAGTATATTTTATAGGATTATTGAAATATATTTGATTGGTGAAATGATTTTTACCGTTTTGATGTTTGAAATTTACTAACAATCATGAACTTTTCAGATCAACCACCATCAAGTCGGTCTAATACTACTCCAACTAGCCGAGAGGGAGTAGGACATTCACGTATGATGGAAGTGAACTCCCCATCAAGGGGAGGAGTAAAAGAGGGAGAGAAGATACTAAAGATGACATTGCATGCATCTGTACAATTTTAACCAATGTAAATGAGTTTCAAACAACATCACTCCAACATTGCATGAACTTAATGTAGGAAGATGGGATTGAGCCAAATTCAGAGTAATGAGTTTTTAGATTACTTATGTTTAGAAAAGAGGATCATAAATAGACATACCTACACTTGCAACCACCCTAATCACACACTCCTTAGCTCAAGATGGCAAAGAATGGGTATGATAGATGTGGGGTGGTTCCTTAACTTTGAGGAGTATGTTGTTGTAATTGACTTGAATAACTATCATGTTTGTAATCATGTTGTATGTAAGACTTGTAACAAGTGTTAGTTAATTTACTCATGTTGTTTGTGTTTGTAGTGTTTGTAATGTTTGTAATCATGTTTATGTTTGTAATATTTTTAATGTTTACAATATTTGTGATTGTTAAGTATTATTAGGTATTGGAGGAACATTATCTGTTGAATGTTAGGTACATCCACTTAAGAATTTTGATTAAATATTAAGTAACTTATTTAAGTAAAATAAGGTATTTAAGATTTGAAAAATAAGTGATTTAATTTATTAAAATTATGTATTGAACAATTTAATATTAATGAAAATATTTGAAAATGAAGGGTTCATATAGCTATATGGCTTGCTATAAAGTTAACATGTTAGCTTTACGGCTCACTATAAAGTTAACATGTTGCCGTAAAGCTAACATGTTAGCCTTACAACAAGCCGTATAGTTAATATGTTTAACTTTACGGTGAACTGTCGAATAATGGTCATACCTCTATTAGGAAAAATGGTAGTTTTGTAATTATACCTTATATAAAATGTAAGTTGCGTAATTCTACTTTTGGAAAAATGGTAGTTCTGTAATTATACCCTTTTGAAAAATGGTAGTTCCGTAACTAAACAATGTAAGTAATTATATCATTTGAAAAACAGTAATTTCATAATTATACCTTATTTAAAAACGGAACTAAATGTCAATAAACTTTGAAATAATTAAGGAATTTTGCAGTTTACTTTAAAAATAGTGATGTAATTGTTAAACCAATTTGAAATTAATTAGTGCAATTAATTGATTATTGATTACAAAAAAATTAAAAATAATATTCACAAAATATACATCCCTAGTATTATAAATACTTTTATTAAAATAATAATATATATTTACTACTGCTTTGATAAAGTAATGAACTTTCGTTGTTTAAAGGATTAGACAACAGACTAAGTCCGTTGTTTGAACACAATAACAGATTGAATTAACGGATTTTCCTTTCATTTGGATAGGAATATTCGTTGATTCAAAATGATGAAATGAAATACATGCATAGTCATAAATGTGCATATTTTTATAACATTGTCAAATTTGTTTCAACATTGTAAAAAATGTTCTCAATGTAATAAAAAGTGTAATTTTTTTCAACATTGAAAGAAAAATTTATTGACATCTAAATTGAAATTTTTTTTTTTATTAATTCATAAAATCCGTTCATTAGACAAATCTCAAAAAAAAAACTTTCGTAATTCAATGTGAAATTTGTATTAAACAATAGAAGTAATGTGAAATCTTCCCAACCCAAATTTCTCATCAATTTTCCCAGTAAATAATAGAAGTAATTAGTTGATAGAGATGATGTTGGAAATGATTGAATCAAAACTCATGAACGTATTTTAACCATCATTCGTCATCGGGAATTGTGTAAAAACTAAAAATCTCATGCAACCAATCGCACTACACTACACCTTAATAACAAACAGGACCATAGTTATTGTTGGATATGTGGGAAATACTTGTTTGTGCTTGACACATGCACACACATATATATGGGAAATGACACTCTACTGGCACCACTAGAGTTTCATCTCTAGTGGTGTCACTTTTGATGATATAGATTAAATTTGGCTAACTATATGGAACATATGTTTATAACTTTTTCCTCATGTATAGTACTTCGATGAATAATACTTTTGTATAGTTACTTTATAACTATATGAACTTACTTCATATAGTTAGTTAGATTTAATCTAGACTGTCCAAAAATAATACAATTAGAGATGATACTCTAATGGCACCACTTGAGAATCTGTTTATATATAGATATGTGAGATGCATAAAATTATTGTGAAACTAGGGAATGATTTGTGAATGCGCTGCGCCATTCATTGATAATAAGCTCAGCATGTTATTAATATTTGCAAATGTGGAAAATGCATATGTACATGCAAGTAATTACAACAAAGGTATGAATGGATTGTTTAGTTGACTCCCAAGCTACATGATATGATATAACTAAGGTTTCGTTTGGAGTAGGTTTTAGTTGACTTTTAAAATTACTCTTAACATCATCATTATTGTAAAACTTTAACGTATAAACTTCTATCACATTAACTACTATGTAATTTTAACTTTATTCACAAAATTAATTCCAACTTTAACTATATCTAACTCCTGTAGTTAACCTCAAATGAGACAAAATTATTAATCGAATCTTAGATTTTGTCACAGTAGCCTTTGATTATACTTGTCACATGATTTTAGACCTTAACTTGCTTATGGTATACCTTGTTGACTTGAATGTTTTTCTTTTCATTTATGCCTGTTTGTGTCCTCTAAATATGTTGAAAGAGAATTTGTCAAAAATATTAGAATATCAGAAAAATAGAGTGAGTTTGTGATAGTCACAAAATTAGTTAAAATATCAAAAAATTTAAGTAAATATATCAGTCACATCCCAAAATATTAGAATACACAATCGTCATAATAAAAAGGAAAAAATTCACATTTTCAAGCAAAGGATGTGAAAAACAAATTCCTCTTCTATATTACAAGGGTATGACACTTGAAAGGCTCAACTAAATCCAATTACAGTCATTAGAATTCAAAATTTAACAATCACACCATCTTATCATTATAACCAAATCTAACAACATAAGAAACAATATACAACACTCCACAAAACACCATTAATAACTCAATCGTCCACAACACTTTTTAATCAAAGAAAAACACAATCTCAAGATTAAAACATGTTCAACTTTTAAATGAAAAATAACCCCTTAAAAGATAGTCTTGTTCCCTGCCAATCTAACTTTACTACTCAGAATTATATAAGTAATGTAATATAAGTATGTTATATCGTAAAAGTTGATAAATAGAATACGCATATTCTCATATTACATAAATTAGTTAAATTTAATTCAAATGAATTATACATTTCTTTTTTCCAACATTAAAATGTAAGGATTAACATACCACAAAAATTGAATATTGCATGGATTGTATTGACATTTCATTTTTGTTGACTTTCATTGATCAACACAATTACAATTTTCAAGTGCACCCAACCAAGGCCGAACATACTTTTCCTTTGCCCTTTCTCTTGACATACGTATGTTTGAAATAAATATGAGAGGCATGTCTTGTCAAATAAATTTATTATAACAAAACTAACCAAGGAAAAACTTATTATAATAAATTTATTATAAGCCCTGGTCAAGGAAATCTAGGGCTTGACACCCTTGACCTTGTTAGTTCTTATTTTCACTTCTGAACTCTAGGAGTGAAAAAAAAGTAATTTTTATGAGAATGATTTTGAGATGAAAAGAAAGAGAAAAGTAATTTTAATAATGAAAGAAGTAGATTAAGTGTTGAGTATAGAATCTCTCCTTAAGTTGTGTTTTGATGATGTCAATTATCCTATGATATATGTGTTGTAAAAGAAGTAATGAAGACATGACTTGAAGATATGATGAAGTGATAGTTTGAATATTGATGGTTTGAAGAATTGAAGAGTTGATAAAGTTTAGTATTTATAAAGGATATTGAAGCCATGAAGGATGCAAATCATGAGGCATGAAGACATGACAAGATAAAGAAAAGCCACATGGAACATCTTTACACACAAAGTTTGCACATTAGCTTAAGTCACACACTTAATCTTTTAGAGCACACCTACTATCTCATAAACAGAACAAAAACGGAATAACGAATTGAAAAATTGTTATTCCGAATTTGGCAGTTTGAACACCTTACTCCAAACATTACGCACATCACGGAATGTTTACTCTAAACATTCCACACTCCACGTTATGTTTACCCTTAGAATTAAGTTTACCTGTCATTATACACTCAAATAGAACAAAATGGAACATTATTCAGATATCTAAATGATTATCTGAATTTGTCTGTACTTGTATCATTCCAGAATAAAAAATGGAAGTTCCATACAACCTAACTTCAAAAAATAGAAGTTTCGTCTAAACCAAGTTCAAGAAACGGAAATTCCACCAAAGCCATACCTAAGAAAACAAAAGTTTTGCTAGAGCAATAGAAAATCCTAGACCTTAACGATCAACCATAAAATTAAGACTATAGTCCAACGATCAGCCATAAAGTTAAGACCATAAGTCCACAGAACTCCGTATAGTTTTCCACAATATTCATCCTTAGAAATCACACAATATTACAACAAAAAAATTCGAAACATGATTTGGATATCCGAATGATTATCTGAATTTCTTTGTAATTGATTTTATCCTAGAAATTTCTCCCAAGTCAAATTCGAAATGTTATTTCGAATTTGTTGCAGTAAATTTCAAAATTCAATTAGTTATTCCGAATTATTATCTAATTTGAGAAAAATAGTCGTTGATGAGGCTTGACCCGGTCAAACTAGTCGTTAATAACTGTTTAAACCTACCTAAACTATAAATAATCTCGAGATTAGAGATCTAACTAACCCAATCTTCACACATATGATCCTTTACACACTAAGGCTTTCATTGAACAATTGTTTAGCATTCATTGATAATCATTTGAGGTTTTTACAAGTGTTTTCATCTGTGCTCAAGCTTCTCTCCCTCTCTCATTGAAAACACTCACACTATGCACAAATTGGTTTTGTGTGTTGGTTTTGATTTCATTGGTTTGTTGAGTTTCTACCTCAAAACTCAAAAGGGAAGGTTGGTTTCAGGATTCAACTATAAATCCTTGTGTTGGTTGAAGAGTTCGACCTTAAACTCTTGCTAATCAGAGAGTTCGACCTAAAGCTCTTGGCTTTGTGTAGGTTGGAGGATTTGACTTTAAATTCTTGGTTAGTTGAAGGATTCAACCATAATCCTTGATGGGTTGAGGTGTTCTACCATAAACACCTATGTAGGTTGGTTGAGAGGTGTAATTTTAAACATTTGTACTTGTTGATTTGGTGTTCGACCTTAAATACATTTTGTAATTGTTTCTTTATAATAGATTAGACTTAGGCTCACGCTTAGATAGCTTGGAGGTGGGCGTAGCCTTTTGGTGAACCACTATAAAAATCCTTATGTTTATTTATTTACAGTTTTTCAGTGCTTACTTATCGAAACGCTTCCGAATGAATTTACGATTCAATTTTTAAATTACCATTCACCCCCTCCTCTAACACACGATTCATACTTTTATTAAGGAATGTAAATGTCATCATAAAGTTAGGAGTATTTTTGAAAGTTAAGAGTGAAAAAAAAGAAAGAGACATTAATCTTTCCCTCTGTATTCAACATTCACACTTTGTCTACGTTGAAACTATAAAGGGGCTCGAGCACTCACTTGATCTCAAACTTCGTGGTAGAGGAGATGGTCTTCGAGGCAAACTTGTAGATGCAAGTAGAGTTGGCAATGACAATGGTGAGAAGAAGTTTGATCAGGAGATTGGTGAAGTGGATGGCCCTCCACCCCAATCGAAGGGAAGATTTGGAGTAGGAGGGTTTTGGTGAGTCTGTTTCACTATTACACTGTCCTACACCAAGGATGCTTCAATGGTTCTGAGTGAGGGGACATTGATAGTGATTTGCGAGCAACAAAGCTTTAGATGTGGGGAACGTTGACAACGATTCAATGGGAAAGAGCAATCATTGCAAGTAAAGTACTAGTCATGAGGAGTTGTAATCGCATGAAAGGTTGAGGTCAAGGGTCTACAAATTTCATATAGGGAAGATGAGAAAGTCCCTTGAGGGGTATCGCAAAATTAAATAAAAATAAATTGACAAAAATTTATTTCTTGATAAAAATTGAATTGAGCAAAAATGAATATAATGTGAAGATATTTGTACATCGATTAAAATTGAATGAAAATATAATCTACCAAAATTTGACAACACATGATTACGAAAGATCTACCGAATAAAGATGACGATATAGGATTGTATGACAACTACTAAGGTTATGTAAAACAAGTATAGTTAATTTTTCTTCAATTCACAATAAAGAGGTGAAAATTCAATTATTAATCCTCCTTTTATACTCATGAAAGTTGAAAAGTAAATTCTTAACCTCATCTTTGGCTAATGACACAAATACCCTCGTAATGTTAAATATTTATGGGAGAGAATATTTAAAAAACTTTTCCTTACTTTTGTTGAGATTTTGGTGGCATGAAGGCGTAATGCCCATGTAGTTACTGAGTCACAAGAGTTAACAATCGCCCTCATAGCAGAGACGTAATGCCTACAAAATTACGAAATCATACTTAAAACGTGTCAATTACTACTAATTACTTATAAAAAAGGCATACGTATCACTATCAGCTCAAACTTTTAACATAATGATAGTACCGATCCTATCAAATGGTATCAAAGCCTAGTAGTCACGAGTTTGAATCCTTAGGGTGTCAACTAAGGGGGAAATTGTTGAAATTTTGGTGACATAAAAGTGTAATGCCAATGTAGTTGCCGAGTCACAAGAGCTAATAGTCACTTTCGTTGTAGAGGCATAATACTTACAAGATTGTTAAATCATACTCGAAACATGTCTAATACTACTGATTACTTATAAGAAAAACATGCATTCTCACTATCAACTTAAACTTTTAACATAATAGTAACACCAATCCTATCAACTTTCCTTATACAAACACCTCTCATTTTTTATAACTTTCTCCTACTTTTTATTTCACCCAAATTCCAACCCACAACTCACACTTTACCATGTGGTTGTCTTAAATCCTAAGGGTGTGTTGATAAAACGGCAACTGCAAGAAAGAAATTGTAGACAATCTACTCAAGTAGAGCTTAAGGACGCCCTTACTTCGGTTACATAGATGTATTTGTTTCTTGCTTAAATTTGATTTTGTAATTAGATTTCCATGATCATGTAGGTCTTGTTTGAGACAATTTTGAAAGTTAGATATAACTAAAATTAAAGTTAATTTCATAAACACAGTTAAACTTACATAATAATTAAAATAAAAATTTATATAATAATAATAATATTGTTAAAAGTAATTTTAAAAATTAATCCCAAATAAAATCTTAGTTTATTCTTTTTGTATAAACCTGATGTTTGTACTCCAACATTGTCAATTTTTTTCTGAAAGATATGATATTTCTTTTTAATTTTACGATAATCATCATCTTTTGAATATTTCAGGACGTCACTCAACCATCTATTTAGTTACAAAACCATCCTTGGGCAAGCATTGAATATAAGTTCTCACACCTCTATCTCGTAGCAATAAATTAGCAAGTGAATCCTATTTAAAGTGAGAGGTCATAAACCATGCAACAGCATAAAGAGAAGAAAATCTTATCATCCCGAAGTATAAGTTCCCAGCGAAAAAAAAAAATGGTGCATACCTTTTTTTGACGGATACCTGAGGTGCAGCAATATATTGGCCGCCAGTACCTTTTGATGCATACCATCCTCTGTCACATTTGTTATCGTTTTAATATCATTATCTCCTCATATCATTCTGATGTCAATTTGGTGTAATTGTTTCCTCAAAAGTAGCAGCAGCATGAAACACCCTTACTTTCAATAAAATATGCTCCACAATTTTTCATACCAGCAGTAACACTAGTTGCAGCAGCAGTAGTAGCATGAAACACCCTGATCGTTTCCTCAGTAGTTGCAGCAGCAGTAACAGTACACAGTCACTATTGGGATGTGTCATACAATCTTTTCCATGACAAAAAATAAAAAGTACATGACACTTGTTTGACTCTTTACAATTGCTCTCTTTTTGTATAATAGAATCCATCTACAATTTTTCTCTAAGCCATACAACTCACTTTAAAAGCACTTTGCTAACCAATTTGGACCGTCAAATCCCACTAACATATCATGTTCAAGCACACAAATTTTAGACATCAAAGAGGATAAGCTTTTTTATGAAATTGGTAATAAAAATCCAAGTATTAAGATTTAGGGCTATTTGTACACTCAAAATTGGTCAAAAAAAAAGAATGGATAGACATTCTAGAATTATGAGAAATAGAAATGATGGGAAATAAATTCAATGCAAGAGGACTTGTCAACCTATCAGAATTAGATAGAATTTCAAATTCATTTTCATGCAAAAATGATCTCTTTTTCTCAAACATAAATAAGGTTAAACTTTGAATGAAAGATATTTTTCAACTTCCACACACACACACATGCTATAATGAAGTCAAACAAAAGTAAAATGCTGTAATTTCATTTTCCTTAGACTTTATTTTTTCATTTTCCTTGGTTTCTTGAGATTCACTGAAGTAGGTCATCAAAGAGGGTAAGTGAAAAGAAAGAGATTTATGTTGACCACAGGCACAACTAGACTGGACCAAGCAGCTTCAGGCTTGAATGTAATCCATGGTAGTTTGGCAAAACTGTAAATAATAAAATAAGTTGAGATTTCATGGTCACTAGATAGGTGGTTCATTGCAATCACCCGGTTGGGATCTCGTAGAATTGCCACCAACGCGATCGGCAGTGTAAGGACCTACTATGTATAAATAGAAGAGGACCCATTTCAGGAATACCAACCACAGAGAATGAGTAAAACAGGGTAAAATGTAATGAATATTCTAATCCAGGTCCTCTGTTGGGAGTAGTAAGACATGAAAAGGCATGAATGGAAACTCATGAATAATTTACTTTTCCTCGTAAATCCGGATCTTTTCCTCACTCATGTGAAATTTCCAATCGACAAACGAAGCTCTGGCGCATGGAATCACATATACACAACAGACAAAGGTTTATTTTGTTATTTTGTTTTACATTTTAGCAACGCATCTCATGGCATATTCCAGAAAAGGGCAAAACCACTACGATCAAAGAGCGGAGCCGCAGAAAGGGCAGAAGCGGAAGTCGGGATCGACGACGGCGTCGCAGGCGGCGCACCGCAGGATCCGCGGCGGTGGGGGTGGGGGAGGAAGGGACGCGGACCGGGGGAAGAGAAGAGAGCAGTCGCGGCAGTACATGGCGGGTTGCTTACCTGGCCACCGCCACACGGGGACGAAGAACAGCTTGAGGACCTTCTCGTACTCCACCAGGTCCGCGGCCGATCCGCACCTGATGCACCGCCCTACGCTCTCCTTCAGGACCCGGCCCGCCTGCTGCTCGACGCCGCCGACGAAGAAGAAGAACATCTTCAACGATCGACGACACCCAAATCCCTACCTCCTCCTCGCTCCGGACCTGACATGGAACGGCTGCTCTTCTGCTTGGATTTGAAATTTTTCCGGTGGTCTCTTTCGTAAACTATTTATTAATAAATCTTATAAAAAATCGATTTTATAGATGTTTAAATTTAATTTATTTTTTAAAATTTTTATATTTTTGTTAAAATAAAATAGTTTGGGAATTTCGATTTTTAATTTAGAATTAATAGGGAATTTATGTTTCTGAAAATCAATAAAAAAAAATATAAAAAAAAATTTATTGTTGAAATATTAAAAATTTTAAATATTTTTAATTTAAAAAAAATTAAATATAAATTTTTTTAAATTTTCATAATTAAATATTAAAGGTTTGTTCATGTATATTTGAAATTCAAAGAATGAAAATTTAAGAAATGAAAAGAAATTGAAATTCAAAAAACGGAAGAACTTTGGAGAAGGGAAGGGATGAAAAGAAAATAACCGTACATTTGCACTGACAATACATGAGAGAAGAGTCAATGATCATTGCGACAGCGATGTTAAAATGACGTCTACAAATGTTCGATGCAAAACTACTAATGCAAAATCGGATGAGAAAAGTCAGAAAATTTTTGCAAGCTCAACAAAATTTTTGCGTCTAGAGAATCCATAAAAACGATCTATTTATACTAACAAAAGAACCTTAAATTTTTTTCAATTTTTCAAAACATAGAAACACCTTAAAATTCAATTTTTTTTTAAAAAAAAATTCTTTTCTCAAATTTCAAACCCTCAATGAAGAGGCAGACCTAAGTTTAATAACGCATCTTCGTTTTCTCCCTACTAATTGTCTTTGTAAAAATTTCCTACAATCAATTAATAATAAACGAACAAAGGTATCATGTTACTAGGTCTAAATTTATCACACCATTGTAGAATTATATATTTCAACAAACATGATACCTCCCCAAACTAGAATGTTAATGAATAGGAAGAAAATCACAATCTAGGTAAAGAAAATTGATCCAACACTAAAACCTCATTTAAGTTCAACTCCAATCAATTCTTAAAATCACTCATAATGTATAAATTCTAATGTATAAATTTTCACTATTTTAATTATTATGAAAATTCAACTTTATTTACAAAACTATTTACAACTTCAACTCTATTAAACTCCTAAAGTCAACGAGAATGGACCCTAAACGAAACCTAGGATCATAAAATGATGCATTACCATTGCTGCTGTTGTCAATGATACATACACTTAACACCAGCATATTTACAATAATGATGCATTACAGTTGCATTTGCTGGGCAACCATGATAATGAGGTGAGAAAAGTGCAGCATACTTCTGCCTGGTTCCTTTCATGGTGGAATCAAGAATACCGTTTGTTTGTTTGCTTCTTGCAGGATCGATGATCACCTTGTACCGGCAACAATGGCATATTCACAGTCAAGTGCTGTCGACTCCATCTTGCCTCCACTTCCTTTCACCTTAGCCCATGACACCTGCCATACCTCTAGCAGACTCTTCCTGAATGAAAGAAAAGTGATGAACAAACTGGGGTCATTTGCAAGTACTGGTATTGTATCCTGGAAGTGGATGCTGCTGCTTATCAACGCGATTGGACTTCAAGCTTTCTGTACATTCTAGCTGTATATGCTTGGTTTGATAAAAAAAGAGGTAAAGCAATAAACTCAATGTGCAAAGCTCCAACCAAGGTGGGAGTATACTTTGAATTAGTTGATTTGATAAGAAACGAGAAATATGACACTATAAACAGGACAATTGTTTGGCAGATAGATAACAAGAAAATGATGCTATAAGACAATGCTGCTTGTTTTGTTTTACTTCATCATCCACATATTTCGATGTTTAATACTTCAATATTTTCTTTCTTTACCATTTATTTATGTTTTTCAGATGAATGTCTTGTAATTGAGTGATGGTTACATGTCTTTCAAGGTGCATTCCTTTGAACTATATCACATGTGGTTGAATTAAATTTTATTTTATCCAGCTAATTTGATAATTACGAAGGTTGTATACATGAAAATCAGTAAGTGTATTTATATTTTCTTTTAATTTATATAAATTTTTCGGAAAATCCAATTTAAGCTTTCCAAAAAAAAACCTTTTTAACCTTAATTAGTATGATGTATATCATTCATTTTTCAAAACATTGAGTTAGTAATTAAGAATGAAAACTAGTAATTCCGCTACTATGCAAAATAAAGGAGTAATTAATAATTAATTGTGAAAAATAAACAAGATTTGGGAGATGATGGTGCTGTCAGTACAATCTCTTGGTTTGGTATAAACAATATTATAATGGGCACATAGTTTTATGACAAAAGATGAAACAGATGACGTTGAATTAGTACCTCTCAGGTTGAACGCTCCTTTTTGCAAGCATAAGAGTCAAGAAAACAGGAACCATCGCAGCACACAGATGCTTTAGTGTATGCCCACTGATTATACCATGGGTCCACCTGTAGATCGGTTTATCCTCTGCCTCTTCCACTTTGGCTAGAAGATAGAATACTATAAACACAAATAGTCAGTGTCAAGATGTTTGTTACTGCTTTAAAAATATATATATTATCATGAAGGCTCAAAGACCATAGCTAGGCTAAAAGTCTAACTACTCAAATCATCTTGCATCTGATGGCTCAATGTTTGCAACCCAAATAAAAGTGTTTGGTGCTTAACGCAAGTAAACCCTTCCCTTCATCACATTCTTTGCACACGCATATTCAATTCTGCATGTCCTCGTGAACAATGAAATAAGTATGATGCACATGGAGGGACCTTGGTCTTCTTGTAAATGATATATATCTATATCTAGATATATAGATATATATAAGAGCTGCATGTAATAGAACAATGGTTGTGAATTTTAATTGTATAGACTTAACGTTCCTTGATGCTTTTGTGCCAACCACAACACTAGATAAATTGGAGCATCTGAACTACTTCAAGAAAATAACCACTTAAATGATGCTGATGCAGTTCCACTGCACATGATTAAGAATTAGGATTGTGATTAAGAATTAGGAGATCTAGAATTGTGCTCATGATGATATTTAATAGAACAAACAATGATTAAGAAACTCGAGTGCATAATGAAAGAAGTAGCATCCACTGCACATGATCATATTTAAGGGTATTTTTATACGAAATTCATTTTAATGTTATGAAGAATGAATCCTGAAATGTGAGAAGCTAACTCATACATAGGCAATTGACATTTTCAGAGAGACACATTGGGAAATGTGGAAATAAATAGTTTTGTCAGATTAGAATGTTATACCACTTTCTATGGTTCTATAATTAAAGGCTTTCTCAAGGAAAAAAATAGTGTGAAACTTTTATTTTACGGGATCACAAAATACAAACCTGCTGCCCAAAGCCAATAGGTGGAATGTGTATACATTGCAGGCATTAAGATTGCCATTATTGGTATAGCAATGCAAGGTGCAAACTGAACCAGGGCATATGGACGGAGATCATCAAAAAATCTGTGAAAATATCATTAGCGAGAAAATTACACATAAGCTTGACATCATGCAAGCATTGTAGACATAAAACTATAAAACTGTATCATATTATCTGTCAAAGAATTCTTGCCTCCAATATAGAATGCTTGTGATACCAGCCAGAATAAGAGGTATAATTGATTGAGTTCCAGTCTTCTCGTCAATCCTTTCGATTATGAAGATTGCAACAATGGATGTAAATGCAACTGTCATCTATGGCAAAAAGAGTAAACGTTGAATCAGTTCACGTTGACAAATTAAAAGACAATCTGCGAATAAAATGAAATGGGATTTGGGGCAAATACAAAACATTGGGATGAAAAGAAATGTCTATTACACTAATACATCAGTTGTTGCCATGCCACGAGCCATGAAATGTTGACTTTACCAAAATAAATATGCTACTGGAATGAAATGGGACATAGACATCAACAAAAAATGATTATAAGTAGTGTACTACAGGTAATACATTTTCCGACCAAAAATAAATAAGATACTGAAATGAAATGGGACAAAAACATCAACAAAAAAATGATTATAAGTAGTATACTGCAGGTAATACATTTTCCAACCCTAAATAGTGTAATTAAGGCATTATTATTGTTATACTATATGAGAGCCTAAAGATGTGCATCTGTTTGCACATGAAAAATAAAGCTTTTTGGCATCTGACATACACTTAAAGAAAATTTTTTGCAAAATAGTAAGAAAGAAATTTACTCCAACTTTCCCTTAGATCTACCAATTTCCCACTGGTAATATTTCCACAACAATGGCCAATCCTTTTTACTCCATCCATGCAATAATATCATGCTCCCTTCTCAAAAGGAACCATGAACCTACTCATAAGAGTTGCATATACGGCCAATATTATTGCAATAGACTTGGTTGCATATACAGAACCAAGTCTATTTCAAAGCCATGCAATATTGTATAGAATTGGTTTTGTCCAACCATGAACCTACTCAAAAGAGAATATGAATAATTGAATACATCCCCTGATATCATCTAGCATTAAGTATTGCAGTAATCGAAACTTTAATTTGTGGTTGTATTATGGTCCTAAGTAGCATAGTTACTTTCATAATATATGCTGAGACAATTTTGGATACACTAATTTTCGGTGTTATTGTGGGTTTTCATATTTCACTCAATTTTCAGCTTCATAGAGTCTTTGACATTAGAGCAGAAAAAAGGCTGCTTCAATTTGTGGCAGAGTTTATGGATTCTAGTATCAGAAACTGCATGATATGTGGTTAGAAAGGTGAACGTCGAATAGAAGGCAATAGTAGTATTGAAAGTAGGATGAGAGGTGGTTGTAGTTTACGTGGTAGGACAGGATTTGGGAGATGGAGCTTAAATTATGATAAAAATAATATATGTACATCACAAACAAAGATGGTCATTTGATATAGCAGTTTATAAATTTGTTTATGAACTCAGGGTTGCTGGTTTGATTCTCCATTATGGCAGGACAAATTTTTTAGACATCTCGATAGCTTGAATAGCAATTTTGGAAGGCCAGTCTATGCTTGGGGGAATTCATTTAATATAAAAGAGTAGAGTATTAACTAGCCCTAAATTTGATGATTAAGTTCTAACCTTCTAAATTCTAACATTCTACTTTGTTCATTACAAGTACAAACTCAAGATGAGTTGATAGGTTCCTTTATAATTCATAGTTTGTGCTTCATCTGCATGATCAAAGTGACACTTGTTTAGATTCATGGATTTCATCGGACTAAGTACTAAGCATAAAATTATCAAGAAAATCTTGGAAACTTGTGCAATGCTTACAGGCAGGCGATCCCAAACAAGAGTTGCATCATTTGGCTGGAGATGATAATAGGAGGAGCCTATGCCAACTGCTGCAATACCAATAAAGAAAATCGTCCAACCATAAAGTTCTCCTTGCAAGCTACAACATGAGGTAAGAACCTTGATTAACCAAAAAGATAAGATAATCCTCCACAATGTGCCTAAAACCGACATGGTTGTTGTAAGAAATTTATTTTTTTAATCAAACTTTTTTCTGAAGTTAATCATTTGAATTCAATCATTATGTAGTATATCACATGTTGAAATTTCATTACCATATAACAATCCTAATTTCTCCACAACACATTTTAAATATTTATTAAATTTTATCTGTAAAAATAAAATTACATGTTAGCCCTGTCTTAAGCTATTCTTATACAGGTACAATGGCTTATTAGATATCCATTTAGTCCTAACACTAATAAACCCTACATAAAAATATAAATATATATAATCATGAGCAATGAGACTAGTTTACAGTTGATTGTAAGTAAAATTCTAGAATAAAAAGTATAATTTTTATAATTTAATCATCCAATTTTACATCTAGTGTGTATCATAAACAAGAAATTATGGAAAAACAAATGCTACTTAGATCAATAATACTAAAAAATAATAAAATTGAGATATATTGTGATTTTATGTAATCAACAATACAGTGTCCATTCGGTATTTTAAATTGTTATATAAATATCAATTTGTATAATGCACATCACTATTGCTGGTTTTCCATTATTTTATTCCTAATTGACAAACACCTTTTCTATTTACAATGAAATCATTTATTAACTCATCTCTTATAGTATTACTAGGTTGGCAATTCTATTAGGTATTTGTTGGACTCATGTTTGGCTTGATAAAAAACGACTTGAATTAGAACATAATTTTTGGTTTGTTTAAATAAATAGGTCAAACTTAAGTGTTGCTAGCTTGACTTGATTGGGCACAATTAAGATTCATTTGAAATTTCTTATTATTATTATTGAATTTTATAGTATATATTAATTTGTATAATCTTATAAAATATATGATTGATATGATATCTCTTGATAAATTATCAATGAAATTCATTATTTTACAAAATATGTATTTCATAAAGATTTATAAAAGAATAAAAAGACATTCTTCACAAGGTTGAAGAATCCAATATATATAATCTTTGATCATCTCAACTCGTACACTAAGTAACAATCATTAGATTTGTACATTCTACTTGACTCAACAAACTCATGTTTGAATAGATAAAATTGTACTTGATAAATAATTGGCATGATTATAAATGAGCTGCGTTTGAACATAATTTTAAGCTCAAATAAATAAGCCAAGTTTGAAATTATAAATTGGCTCATTTAACTCTATTGCCGGCCTTAGATATTACTGCTCTTCTATATTTTTTTTGAAAGAGGGTATGGATGAAATCTTATTAAATAACAACCCTCATTTGGAGATGAAGAAGGGTACAAAGACCAATACAAAAAATGCACAAGAAGCCCATCATAAATTATATATAAGAGATTTATCGTCGGAGAAGAAGAGGTTGAAAGCACTCAAAATAATCTCTTGCTCTTGTATTCTCACATTTGGAAAGATCCTTTCATTCCTTGCTAGCTAAAGAGTCCAGCATCCAGCATAAATAGCAAGCAGCAAACGATGTTTGTAATCTAACCAAATGCCCCTTCATTAGTTTCAGCAGATTGTCCCAGAAGTCTCACACTGAATTGTATAAGCTAGAGCCCTCAAAATTACTAACTGTAGAAGCTGGTCCCAAGGTTGCTTTGCAGAAATGCATGTAAAAAAAGGTGCTCAGTGTGCTAGTCAAAAATTCCACAGAAAGGCGGCTAAGGTCATTGATGGAGGACCATTTGCTACGGTATTTTTTGTGTATAGCCTACCATGCAGAAATAGTCAAATAGCCATGGGAAAGCTTTAACTTTCAAAGGAACTTTACTTTTCCAGACAGTCCTATAAGACGACCAATTACCCTGACTGTTGCAATGCCATGAATCATAGCAGCTCTTTACTGAAAAGGTACCTTTTTGCCAGGTATCAAGCCACTAAGTTTGTAATCAACCTTATCAATGAGAGACCACCAAATATTGAAAGGGATTTTTTTGAATAAAGTGATAACCACAAATTTTTAACTCATATTTTATATTCCTTGCAGTTCATAATGGACACCACATCTCTGACTTGAGAGTCCAGTAAAGTCAGACCTATAACAGAACTTTTGGAGAAGTTGATCTGGAGTCCGAACACCATCTCATAGAACCTCAAAAGTAACTTGCATCTCCTGAACTGAATGGACAAATTTTCACAGAAAATCAATGCATCATCTATGTATATTGGAGTAAGAGTAAGGCAAAACTAAGATGTCCAACTTCTCAACCTTTAAGCTAGCTGTCCCGAACAGCCAAATCACACGAAGTTGAGTACATTTGCACTGAGGTTAAAAAGAAGAGGTGAGAGTGGGTCTCCTTGTTGGATCCTCTTGCCAAAATTGAAATGTCCATGAGATTGTCCATAAACTGATATGAAAGAAGAAGATGATGAGAGCACAGTTTTAATCCCGCTAATCCATCTCACTAGAAAGTTGTGAGTCTTAAGGACGTCAATAAGAAAATTCCAAGTTCCAATACAACTTATCAAAGGCCTTCTGGAAATCAATCTCACAAATTCTACCATAAATTCCTCTTTTCTTGTAATCTAAGACTGCTTCCTGAGTAGCCATAAAGCCATCCACCAAACTTCCATATGCATAAAAGCTATTTGAGCAAGGTGTATGAGCTTATGAATCACACCAGAAATCTATTAGTGCACACGATTGTGATGATCATCATACACATATTCATTAGAATAATGAATATCTTGTCTTGGCCTTGTTTCTTTGGGGTATCGAAAATGAAGGTATTATTGATAGCATCATATCCTGTCTTGGCCTCCCAGAATTCCTGTAAAATGGGCTTAAGATCTTCCTGGATAACAGAATAAAATTGTTGGAAGATGAGAGCTGGCACCTCATTCATACCTGGAGAACTCAATACCTCCATACCAAACACTGTTGTTGTAATCACTTCTAGCACAAATTCTCCAATAAGTCCATTTCTGACCTCCCCTCCTTTTTTTTTCATTTCTGACCCCCTTTTTTAAAAAATTTATTTTTATTTTATTTCTGACCCCCTTAAGTGTGGGCAAAAAGGATGGACAACATCTAGGCCTCCACTTCCAAGCATGCCTGAATAAATTCTCATAGAAACTGACAATAGAGTTGATGGCCTCCTTTCCTTCATGAGAAACTTCATTGACATTTATTTGGGAGATGGAATTGATCTGTTGCCTAGCATTGACATAATTGTGAAAAAATCATTTATTCCCATCACCCTTCTTAACCATGTTTCTCTTGATCATTGCCCCCAAGACGATTCCTCCTCTTCTAAAAGGAGGCCAATGTCAAGTTAAGTCTGATCTTTTTGCCCTGTGAAAACCTGACATCATGCCTTGGCTTTCCCTACTATCAATATCGTGTAGGACCTTAGAGAGATCATCGCATTCCTATGATTTTTTCCCTGTTGAAAACTGACCACCACTTGATATGTTCTTCCTTCAGATCGCTGAGCTTCAATACAAATTTCTTCATTACCATTGCTGATCCAATGATAGCATACTCCTGCCTCCTCAACTAGCAAGACAAACACTTTTTATTTGAACCAAGTTTCCTCGATTCTGAATGGGCTTTTGAATTTTCCACAAGGGCGGGTGATGATCTAAGCATGGTCAAGACAAGAAAGCATTCTCCCATGGACCATCCACGAACACCTTTTTAAGATGAGAGGAACAATGGTGATTTTGGAAATTTTGTCCAAGTAAATCTAGCATTCTCCACCGATGGTTTAATGGGACTGGAGTTCTCAATCCAGTTATGCAATCTCAAATCAGCCGCAAAAGAGTCCCCATTATTCCTACCCTTCGAATGCCACACCCTATATTAAAATCTCCCAACACCATCTTTGGGTGCTGCCACACTCCTAGGAAATCGCTCGGCTCAGTGATACAATTCTCCTGTTGTTGTTGCTTTCTTTGGTGATTTGTTGCTACCAATTTCTGATGCTACACTCCAGACTCCAGAGAACATTTGGGTCATCAAAAAAGCTGCTGGAGCTTCGTTTTATTGTTTTCTCGAACAACATATTATACAACAAAAAACTAATTTCGAAGTATGTTGTGTTTTAATATCATAAATGTTAAAAAATAATAATAATAAATTGTTTCAAGATGGGTATTACAGATAACTATAGTTTTTCCTAAATTTTTGAACTAAAATACATAGTTTTCAGCCATTTTTGTGAACCTCAATGTTTTTCATAAACTACCTAAGCATTTCCACTGATGTATGACGCGTGTAGATTTTCAAAGGACCAAAGTCCATGGCCTAATGTTCTATGCCATAAACCCAATCCATCGAAAAATAATAAGAAATTTAATCAATTTATTGTCTATAAGATGAGCAAAGATGATATTTTTGAGTAAAAATAGCAAAATTGATGATTTTTATTCAACTTTGGTATTTACTTTTATAGTAAAAATTACGGACATAAGCAACAGAAAGGGGGTAACACCTAAATTGGAAGTAATTCCGATGGTAGCAGAGCACAAGACCTACGGCACCGACCGCGAGGAAAGGGATGTTGGAAATCACATTCAACGTATTAGGTATCCCTGAAACGGGCGGAGAAATGAGGGTAAGCAAGCTTCAGACAGAGTAGGAGGCAAAGCAAGCACGAAAAGGGTGTGATCATTATCACTCGCGTCGTTACCTAGGAAGAGCGTGCGGTCGTCGGCGAACTGGTGGTACTCCTGGGACTGGGGGATGGCAGGGGTGACGAGCATGAGGACGACGAAGATCACGACCGCGGCGACCCATCCATACCAGTGTTGTTTCCGCATGTCGTCGTCGTCTCCACTCTCGCCTTGCTTTGCTCTCCGCCCTAGACCAGACCGTGCGTGTTGGGGACGAGATGAGGCGAGGTTTCTTCGCGGCGAAGTCGACGACCGAAGCGCATGCAGCATGCTCGCTTTTTCTATCCTTCTAACTTTTAAAAATATTTTTAATTTTAATTTATAATTCTTAATTTACCTTTTTTATTATTAAAATCATTTTTCTTTT